>ML805377.1:144284-163215 GCA_009831015.1 Picea engelmannii | reverse complement strand
TAACTTTAAACAACAAGAGACTAGCATTTACATCAAACTTTTCTTTAGTCTCACATGACTAGTTTTGGATTAGTCAACAACCCTAACTTGAAATAATCATAACTTTGTACCTGTAATGAATAAAGATCTGAAACTGATATACATTGTTCTTCAATGTGTTTTATGCAATTCCTCTAGGTTTCGCTACTTGAAACCTCTCAGAAAAGTAGTTATAGCAAAAATGACATACCTTGCTGAATTCTGGCTTATTCTAGAGAGCGACCTTGTAGAGCGTGCCCCGCACGGAATATTTGTTGAATCGATCTAAAAATGTTACAAATAATACTATATAATGTAATCTAACCAACACATTTGGTCTTACTTAATTTGAATTTGTTATGAAGAAGTTATGACGTTTTTACCTGAAACACTTGTTTTTGACTAGTTTCAGGACTGGCCACAAACCCTATTTTCCACGGAGTATAACTCCAAAAATAAAACGACCCACAAGTTGAATTTTTTACCACAGATACTTGGATATGTTTCCTCAATGGCATAGAAATTTCACAGTCTGAATCATTCTATAAAAAAAAATTATTGTGAAAATGGTGAGATGACCTGTAAATAACATACCTTAGAAAGCATCATCAAAATAATTTATCCTTCCTTGAATTCCGACCTTCTTTTCTTCACCTTCCATCATAAATTAGGATTAGATATCCTTTGGTTACCTTAGACACCTATAGGTATTCAATATTCTCAAGTGTGTCTTAAATGAGAGATCCTTTCCTCTTATTTATACTCTCCAAGTAGCTTCCTTAAAAACATCTTCTAGGTCACTTTGCCCACTTTCCTTATTTTAGGGTTAACCCACTTCTAATTTCTCCATTAAATTTATTATTTAAATAATTTATTTTGTATTCACTTTGAATTATACTACACTCATCAATTCACTTTATTATTTACCTTCTAAAATCTCTTAAACCACTTTGACTACTTTGACCTTTTGGGGCTTCTAGATGACATAAGAGGGTCCTCCAACTTCGTAAGTCCATAACTCTCAAACCATGAGGAGTTATGTGATGTTCCACATACCACAAAAAATGGAATGACATGTACCATCCATATAGAATAATATTACTTGCAAATATATCAAAACTCATACCATTATCCATCAAACAAACTTGGGTCCATTTCCCAAACCTGGGTTCTCCAACTTCTCATGGCCATAACTCTCTAACCGCGAGGAGTTATGTGACGTTCCACATACCACCAGAAATGGAATGACAAGAACTATCCATCCCAGATAGTTTCAATAAAAAATTCACTGACCTTCATCTCATTATTCCACAAATAATCATGGGTTCTCTAACCATACTTCTAGGATAACTCAATCCGCAAAACGTATTCCCGTGAGGGATTTCACCATAAGGGGACCACTTTTGAGTTCATCCATTTATATTTATTATAAACCATGACAAGACAATAACGAGTCATCTTTACATAAAAAAATCTTTGGTCCATTACCCAACCTTTGCGCTACGGGGCTTTCTTCAAGGGTTGACATCAATGACAACCAACCTTAATCAACAATTGTCACAAGAAAGTTCTTAGTAAGTTAGCTATGAGTTGGCTTAGTGTATGCATAAAATTTTATGCAGTTAGATGCCTATAGCAGACATTTATAACAACAACAATAAAGTTAGAGAGCTAGGATAAGTTAGTGTTAGACTTAGCTAGCACGGGCTTGAGAGAATAAGGTTTGAGTGTTTGATCAATCTTCTAACAAGAGAGAAGTGAGAACTAGTGCCTTTTAGGTTTTATGGAGTCAATTATATCAACACAATAACTTGGAGAAATAACAATGATTATACTTGTCTAAGAGATGAAAAGGTGGAAGCTTGAGGAGTAGCACCTTAAGTTCTCAAGTACTAAGCCCTTAAGAGAAGGTTCAACTGGGGTGTAGATACTTCTAGGCCCTTGCGATTTATCCTATCCTTAGACTCTTGAAATATATTTAATGAAATAAGAACTAGACAAAGCCTCTAAAGTGCTAGCACTTTAGGGCTCTAGAAGCCTTAATCTAGACAATATCTTCTTAGGCAAGACTAACAAAACAAAGAGCAAGAAAGAAGCACCTTATGTTTCTTACTCCTATGTTTTTCAAGCAAACAATTTCATAATCTTAAATATGGACAAGTAAACATACCATAAACATTTATCATAAAATGAAAATTGAATATCTACTTACTTCACCAAGAATAATCAAGCAATAAAACCCTAGATTTTCCAAAATTCCACAAAAAAATGAACCAAAATGCATCCAAACAAGTCTCCAAGCAAGTGTGTCTCAAAATTTAAGCCAAGTACCCAAAAAAGGGCGCCAATTTTAGTCCCCCTCTTGTGAGAGGTGAGTTATGATGATAAAATGAAATTAGCCAGCCATATTTATATGGGAAATCCTGGCTAATTCACCCATAAGTTGTGTCTTTTCACAAAAGAGAGCCTACATGTCAATTTGGCTCTTAAAATTTAAAATTAAATTATTTTTCACCTAATAAAACCCTAAGAGGGTGATGTCATCCTTCCTAGGGTGACGTTCGACCTCCTCCATGAGACGTTGAGGTCATCTAGCAAAAGGTTGGGCCTCCAAAGGCCCTCTTCCATGCCACATGTGCCAATACTGTAGCCCAACATCTCTCAATGTCAAACCCTATCCGTAGGTGATGTCATGGGGCTACTAGGGTGACTTCCAAGGACTCTAAAGCTAACTTCCAGGTGGGGAAGGGTGGCCCCTCATCATCTAGGCTTGCCAAGGTGTCTCCAAAGGAAACATCCTCTTTCTTAAATTTGCAAACTGGTCACTTCAGTTTTTTTAATGTTAACTAAAGTTTTGAACTAAAACAATTTTAAAATTCCACAGTTGCAGGCAGTAAACGCTGAAGTTTTTAAATTCCAAAGTTGCAGGCAGTAAACGCTAGAGTTTTTAAATTCCAAAGTTGTAGGCAGTAACGCTAACATTGAACTTTTTAAATTCCAAAGGTGCAGGTAATAACGAAAGAGAAAAAGGGAAGTGAAATATTGAATCCAGAATATGTTGCTTACATTATCGACTTAGTAAGCAACGATGATTTAAAAATTAGCTACAGATTTATATGTAAGTTTTTCAGCCATCTCTGTGTGCATTCAATTTTTTTTAATGTTAATTAAATTTTTGAACTAAAACAATCTTAAAATTCCACAATCGCAGGAAGTAAATGCTGGATTTTTTAAATTCCAAAGGTCCAGGAATCAACGTTGATGTTGGAGTTTCGAAACTCCAAAGGTGCATGCAGTAACAAAAGAGAAAGAGGGAAGTGAAATCTTGAATCCAGATTCCGTTGCTTACACTATCAAATTACTAAGCAATGATGATTTAAAAATCAGTTACAGATTTATACGTAAGTTTTTCAGCCATCTCTGTTTGCATTCAATTTTTTTAATGTTAATTAAAGTTTTGAACTATTTTTTTTTTTAAATTCCACAATCGCAGGCAGTAAACAGTGAAGTTTTTAAATTCCAAAGGTGCAGGCATTAACGCTGACGCTGTTGTTTTTAAATTCCAAAGGTCCAGGTAGTAACAAAAGAGAAAGAGGAAAGTGGAATCTTGAATCTAGAATCCGTTGTTTACACTATCGACTTACGAAGTAGGGATGATTTAAAAATCAACTATAGATTTATACGTAAGTTTTTCAGCCATCTCTGTGTGCATTTAGTTTTTTTAATGCTAATTAAAGTTTTGAACTAAAACAATTTGAAAATTCCACAGTCGCTGGAAGTAAACATTGGAGTTTTTAAATTCTAAAGGTGTAGGCAGTGACGTTGACGCTAGAGTTTCTAAATTCCAAAGGTGCAGGCAGTAATGAAAGAGAAAGAAGGAAGTGAAATATTGAATACATAATCCATTGATTACAATATCAAATTACTAAGCAGTGATGATTTAAAAATCAACCATAGATTTATACGTAAGTTTTTCATCCATCTCTGTGTGAGTTCAGTTTTTTTAATGTTAATTAAAGTTTTGAACTAAAACAATTATAAAATTCCACAGTCCCAGGTAGTAAACACTGGAATTTTTAAATTCCAAAGGTACAGGAAGTAACGCTGAAGTTGGAGCTTTTAAATTCCAAAGGTGCAGGCAGTAACAGAAGAGAAAGAGGGAAGTGGAATCTTGAATCTAGAATATGTTTCTTACACTATCAAATTACTAAGCAGTGATGATTTAAAAATCAGCTACAGATTTATACGTAAGTTTTTCAGCCATCTCTGTGTACATTCGATTTTTTTAATGTTAATTAAAGTTTTGAACTAAAACAGTTTTAAAATTCCACAGTTGCATGTAGTAAATGTTGGATTTTTTGAATTCCAAAGGTGCAGGCAGTAACGTTGACGCTCGAGTTTTTAAATTCCAAAGGTGCAGGCAGTAACATAAGAGAAAGAGGGAAGTGAAATCTTGAATCCATAATCTGTTGTTTACACTATCAAATAACTAAGCAACGATGATTTAAAAATCAACGACATATTTATACATAATTTTTTCATCCATCTCTGTGTGCATTCAATTTTTTTAATGTTAATTAAAGTTTTGAACTAAAACAATTTTAAAATTCCACAGTCAGAGGCACTAAATGTTGGAGTTTTTAAATTCCAAAGGTGCAGGCAGTAACGCTGACATTGGAGCTTTTAAATTCCAAAGGTGCAAGCAGTAACGCTGACGCTGGAGCTTTTAAATTCCAAAGGTGCAATCAGTAACAAAAGAGAAAGAGGGAAGTGAAATCTTGAATCCAAAATCTGTTTCTTACACTATCAAATTACTAGCAGTGGTGATTTAAAAGTCATTTACAAATTTATACGTAAGTTTTTCAGCCATCTCTGTGTGCATTCGGTTTTTTTAATGTTAATTAAAGTTTTGAACTAAAACAATTTTAAAATTCCATAGTTGCAGGCAGTAAACGTTAGAGTTTTTAAATTCCAAAGGTGCAGGCAGTAACAAAAGAGAAAGACGAAAGTGAATTCTTGAATCCAAAATCCGTTGAGTACACTATCAAATTACTAAGCAGTGATGATTTAAAAATCAACTACAAATTTATACGTAAGTTTTTCAGCCATCTCTGTTTGCATTCAGTTTTTTTAATGTTAATTAAAGTTTTGAACTAAAACAATTTTAAAATTCCACAGTTGCAAGCAGTAAATGTTGGAGTTTTTAAATTCCAAAGGTGTAGGCAGTAACGGAAGAGAAAGACGGAAGTGAAATCTTGAATCTAGAATCCGTTGATTACACTATCAAATTACTAAGCAATGATTATTTAAAAATCAGCTACATATTTATACGTAAGTTTTTCATCCATCTATATGTGCATTCAATTTTTTTAATGTTAATTAAAGTTTTGAACTAAAACAATTTTAAAATTCCACAGTGGAAGGAAATAAACGCTGGATTTTTTAAATTCCAAAGGTGCAGGCAGTAACGCTGACGCTGGAGTTTCTAAATTCCAAAGGTACAGGCAGTAACGGAAGAGAAAGAGGGAAGTAAAATATTGAATCCAAAATCCATTGATTACACTACCAAATTATTAAGCAATGATGATTTAAAAATGAACTACATATTTATACGTAATTTTTTCAGCCATCTATGTTTGCATTTAGTTTTTTTTAATGTTAATTAAAGTTTTGAACTAAAACAATTTTAAAATTCCACAGTCGTAGGTAGTAAACGCTAAAGTTTTTAAATTCCAAAGGTGTAGGCAATAATGTTGATGCTGGAGTTTTTAAATTCCAAAGGTGCAGGTGGTAACGAAAGAGAAAGAGGGAAGTGAAAACTTGAATCCAAAATCCGTTGCTTACACTATCAAATTACTAAGCAGCGCTGATTTAAAAATCAACTACAGATTTATACGTAAGTTTTTTAGCCATCTTTGTTTGCATTCAGTTTTTTTAATGTTAATTAAAGTTTTGAACTAAAGTTTTTTTAAAATTCTACAGTCATAGGCACTAAACGTTGGAGTTTTTAAATTCCAAAGGTGCAGGCATTAAGCTGACGTTGTTGTTTTTAAATTCCAAAGGTGCAGGCAGTAACAAAAGAGAAAGCGGGAAGTGAAATCTTGAATCCAGAATCTGTTGCTTACACTATCGACTTGCAAAGCAGGTGTTAGCACTCCGTGAATTCGTTTGGCTGAGAAAACGAATGATAGAGGTAACCTACAGACCAACTTTAAGGCCGAAAACTAGCCTTTCCGACCTAGAAAGGGCTCTCTCTGAGACTTTGTCTCTATACATATTATGGCTTTGAATTGTCGGTTAGATTTAACACGTTCGTGCAATATTTCTGGTTCTATTGGCAAGAGAACGCAGGACTTTGGGCCATGGAGTCAAATTCCAGAAAACGAGAGAAATAATGACTTGGTGGCTAAAACTTGAGAGGATAAAGGCTAAGTAGGCAATGGTCTTTCAATTTGAATTCATTGCGTGTGGAGAGAGAAAAATACATAAAGTAACTTGGAGCACCATGGGCGATGAATTCTGAATTACTTAGAATAAAACACAGTAGTCTGAATGGCGAAATCTAGAGCACCACGCGATGAATTCTAGACTTATAAAACGTTTCGATTTAAACAAAATACAGACATGGATATACATAACACAGGAAACACGTATGTAAGAGAGATCACAATACATCAAACCACTACCATTAGAATCTTTTCATCAAAGTCTCAGGACCTTTGCATTAAACTTCAATCGGTTTCGAAAATTACATTAAATAGTCACTGTCTACATTACTTTTCTAACCAACCTAGCTTATATTGAAAAGATGAAATATATAGAAAAAGACGTGCTGGTTGGGCTTCCATGCCCCCCAACTACTACTCCTAGAAATTAGGCTCTGATTATTTTCTGCCAGACGATCCTTCAGATGAAACTTACTAAGAATAGAAACTTGAGTGTACCCAATCATGCAATAACTGACGTCTTTGCCATGATAGTTCGATCATCACCAAGATTCCATCGTTAATAAGTGATGTGTCGACGCTTCCCCTTTGAAAGGTTATCTAGATGATCAAGCGCTTTGTTAGACTCCTTCCACCCAGTGTAACGACTTTGACTGATGCCACACAATCATTGAATGAAGTATGCATGTGGTGGGTAACTGTGGATTATCACTTGTGTTTCCAATATGATAACACCAGTCAGGGGACAACACATTTCTTCAAAACTGTTGTGTGTTCAACCTACACTTGTCCTTTGCGACATGTGGGTTTTAAGCATCTGCACAACATATATTCGTCGCGCAGGTACACGTCAGAGTCCCTACTTTCCGGCAGGAAATAGGACACGGGGAGAAAATAATCTTGCACAAAATGAGGTCGGGTCAATTATGTTTCTTGCCTTATCTGTAGTCTTGATATTCAAAGCATTTGCCTGAGAGACTAGTTGCTCCTTTTCAGTTTCTTTACCTGTCTTTTCAAAACCACGTTCCCCTTCAGCTTCGTTTGAGCACTAGCTACAACCGCGCAGACGTTTTCCATGGCCGGTCCACATTCTTTGAAGTGCTCCGCAATTCTCTCCTCTAACATTCTCTGTGCTTCGTGCAACTGGATGATCGTGTCTTGTGCTTCTCTGAGCTACCTCTTGAGCCAAGTCGCATTGCCTTCTCGTCTATGTGATGCTTATGTCTCGACGGTCGTTTCTGCTAACTGCTTTCTCAACTCCTGTTCTCCTGGTACAACTCAACAATAGGGAGTTGCGCTTTCTTTAGCTGTTGCGACGACTCACGAATATCCATGTCGCTAGTGCCCAACCTTCTCTATTTGTCGCAGGTTTCTCGTCTTGAACCTTCAACAAGTTCCATTCGAACAATGCGCATGAGTAACTCCTCAGCGACTGATTTGGCACGCGTCTCGCTCGGGGCTTGGGCCTCCCTGGTCTCTCTATTCTTCCTTGGCCTGCTTCTTTTCTGGGGTATCGACTGTGGGGGGAACAACGCTTCCACTATCTTTCCTTTTTTTGCAGCCCTTCCTATTTCCACCTTCGCGCTGTGAGATGTTGCTTTTCCTGTGGGTAGAGGGTGATCTCCTTTGGGGTCCCTGGGGATGTCAGCTGAAAGTAGAAATGAATACCAACTCTTTCCCAGTCGCTTCAATTCCTAAAATATCAACAATTTGATTAGCGAGATATAGGATAAGTTCTTCTTCGGTTGGTTTGCTTCATCTTGGACGCTATCTGCCATTCCTTGGAGACTTTGGTGCAAGAAGAAAGGCAGGTTCAACGATCTCTTTCTTGTGAAATGCATCAACAATTGATGTGATGTGTGTGTATTATGTTAGACCTTCTTTTACAGGTGAAATACTTTCTAATCACCCTCAAGAGTTTCTGAAAAGGCTCTTGTAGATACCGACTTGGAACGCCCATTTCGATTTTCCTGTTTAGGCAGTTTGGTTTGATGAATTCTTTGTAGCATAGCACATCCAAAGGCATGCCTTCAAACCACCTTTCACCACACGAAGGGATCTCCGTCATGACTGACAGAGTTTCCTCTGTCACCTGGAATGTGATTCCTGCAATAACCGCGTAGAACTCATTAAATTTGAGCGCGAACTATTCCGCCAGTTTCACATTGTATCCTTGGATTTTCTTGCAATAGAGCATGCATTCGACCTGTTTGAAAGATGCTCTGACATTCATATCTTCATTTGTCAATGCCAAGTCTTAAGGCTCAGACCTCACAGTTCTTCCACTTTGCGCACCTTTCCTTACGTTCCGGGATGTCGTCATGGTGCAATGCGTGTTTGTTCTGCGCGTGCGGTAGTGAAGACGCCACCCCCTTCGCGTGGCTAATGGATAATGATATTCTTAGCCCAGACCCGTTGGAGGGGTGGTAGGGGAACTTTGGGAGATAAGTGAGAATGAATTTGGGAATTCACTGCGCGGCCCCCAGGTGCCATGAACACTCTCGGTGCAGGGAAGGGTCGATGTTGTGACAATGATGATGACAGGCTCGTCGCAGTAGGGGAGCGCGAAAGAGAATTTGGGTGTGACAAGAACTCTGAGGATGAGGGGATGACCGTGAGAGGACTTGTCGTCTGACATACTAACTTGTGACCAATATCGACCGGCTCCAAACCATGATTTAAGACAGACCAAACGTGACAATCTCGACTGACCCGGTTTGTGACATAGTTGATGGCAATCGACTTTCCCGCAACGAGAAACTCAGGGCTTGCGAAAAAAGTTACAGACAATGCATAAACTCGACTGGTAAATAGAATACATGCAGAGCGACTGGCATTTATAATTGAATGGGGAGGGATGGAATCATGACAGGGAACAATGAATCCATGGTGACGAGAAGTTTTGAAGCATGCCGAAGATTTGCGCAGCACATTCGTGTGATGTGTATACTTTGGAGTGTGTAAAGTACAGATGATAAGACTGCAGAGTATACGTGATATGAGTGTTGTGATTTCTTATCCTTTCTAACTTCATAATGAGGTGATGATGGTTGTTATATATGCCGACGTGACCCTTATTATAACAACTTGCTTCGACTTTTGGCACATAAAATATCCTCTTCTGACAGGACCCGACCTTTTGGCACATAAAATATCCTCTTCTGACAGGACCCGACCTTTTGGGAAAAAACCTTTATCATTTACACATGTTTGATTCCGACGTCCCTTCCCGACTCCAAGGGCCAAACTGACCACTTGTTGATTTCGACCCATTCGGTGTTCGATACCTGAACTCACACGCTTTGACACACGAACCATGACTCGTCTAAGACTGACTCTAACTGAAAAAATGACGACGCTAACAACAGGGATGATTTAAAAATCAGCTATAGATTTTACGTAAGTTTTTCAGCCATCTATGTGTGCATTCAGTTTTTTTAATGTTAATTAAAGTTTTGAACTAAAACAATTTTAAAATTCCACAGTCCCAGGCAGTAAACGTTGGAGTTTTTAAATTCCAAAGGTGCAAGAAGTAACGCTGACGCTGGAGTTTCTAAATTCCAAAGGTGCAGGCAATAACATAAGAGAAAGAGGGAAGTGAAATCTTAAATCCTGAATCCATTGATTACACTATCAAATTACTAAGCAATGATGATTTAAAAATCAACTACATATTTATACGTAAGTTTTTCAGCCAACTCTATGTGCATTCAGTTTTTTTAATGTTAATTAAAGTTTTGAACTAAAACAGTTTTAAAATTCCATAGTTGCATGTATTAAATGCTGGAGTTTTTAAATTCCAAAGGTGTAGGCATTAACTCCGACGCTGTTGTTTTTAAATTCCAAAGGTGTAGGCAGTAACAGAAGAGAAAGAGGGAAGTGAAATCTTGAATCTGTAATTTGTTGCTTACACTATCGACTTACAAAGCAGGGATGATTTAAAAATCAGCTATAGATTTCTACGTAAGTTTTCAACCATCTCTGTGTGCATTCATTTTTTTTAATGTTAATTAAGGTTTTGAACTAAAACAATTTTAAAATTCCATAGTCGTAGGCAGTAAATGTTGGAGTTTTTAAATTGCAAAGGTGAAGGAAGTAACGCTTACATTGGAGTTTCTAATTTCCAAAGGTGTAGGAAGTAACGAAAGAGAAAGAGGGAAGTGAAATCTTAAATCCAGAATCCATTGATTACACTATCAAATTACTAAGGAGTGATGATTTAAAAATCAACTACATGTTTATACGTAAGTTTTTCAGTGATCTCTGTGTGCATTCATTTTTTTTAATGTTAATTAAAGTTTTGAACTTAAACAATTTTAAAATTCCACAGTTGCACGTATTAAACACTGAAGTTTTTAAATTTCAAAGGTGTAGGCAGTAACGCTAACGTTGGAGCTTTTAAATTCCAAAGGTGCAGTCAGTAACGGAAGAGAAAGAGGGAACTAAAATCTTGAATCTAGAACCTGTTGCTTACACCATCAAATTACTAGCAGTGATGGTTTAAAAATCATTTACAGATTTATACGCAAGTTTTTCAACCATCTCTCTGTGCATTCAACTTTTTTAATGTTAATTAAATTTTTGAACTAAAACAATTTTTAAATTCCACAATCGCAGGCAGTAAATGTTGAGTTTTTAAATTCCAAAGGTGCAGGAAGTAACGCTGACGCTGGAGTTTTTAAATTCCAAAGGTGTAGGCAGTAACGAAAGAGAAAGACGGAAGTGAAATCTTGAATTTAGAATCCGTTGATTACACTATCAAATTACTAAGCAATGATGATTTAGAAAATCATCTACAGATTTATACGTAAGTTTTTCAGCCATCTCTATGTGCATTAAGTTTTTTTTAATGTTAAATAAAGTTTTGAACTAAAACAATTTTAAAATTCCATAGTGGCAGGTAATAAACACTAGAGTTTTTAAATTTCAAAGGTGTAGGAAGTAATGCTGACGCTGGAGATTTTAAATTCCAAAGGTGTATGCAGTAAGAGAAGAGAAAGAGGGAAGTGAAATCTTGAATCCAGAATCCGTTGCTTACACTATCAAATTACTAAGCAATGATGATTTAAAAATCAGCTACATATTTATACGTAAGTTTTTCAGCCATCTCTATGTGCATTCAGTTTTTTTAATGTTAATTAAAGTTTTGAACTAAAACAGTTTTAAAATTCCACAGTTGCAGGGAGTAAATGCTGGAGTTTTTAAATTCCAAAGGTGCATGCAGTAACGCTAGCGCTGGAGTTTTTAAATTCCAAAGGTGCATGCAGTAACGAAAGAGAAAGAGGGAAGTGAAATCTTGAATCCCGAATCCGTTGCTTACACTATGAAATTACTAAGCAATGATGATTTAAAAATAAACTACAGATTTATACGTAAGTTTTTCAGCCATCTCTATGTGCATTCAGTTTTTTTTAATGTTAATTAAAGTTTTGAACTAAAACAATTTTAAAATTCCATAGTCGCAGGCAGTAAACATTGGAGTTTTTAAATTCCAAAGGTGCAGACAGTAACACTGAAGTTGGAGTTTTTAAATTGCAAAGGTGCAGGAAGTAACAAAAGAGAAAGACGAAAGTGAAATATTGAATCCAGAATCCGTTGCTTACACTATCAAATTAATAAGCAATGATGATTTAAAAATCAACTATAGATTTATACGTAAGTTTTTCAACCATCTTTGTTTGCATTCAATAATTTTAATGTTAATTAAAGTTTTGAACTAAAACAATTTTAAAATTTCACAGTCATAGGCAGTACACGTTGGAGTTTTTAAATTCCAAAGTTGCAGGCAGTAACGCTGACGCTGGATTTTTTAAATTCCAAAGATACAGGTAGTAACGGAAGAGAAAGAGGGAAGTGAAATCTTGAATCCAGAATCTGTTGCTTATATTATCGACTTAGTAAGCAGTGATGATTTAAAAATCAACTACATATTTATATGTAAGTTTTTCATCCATCTCTGTGTGCACTCAGTTTTTTTAATGTTAATTAAAGTTTTTAATTTTTTTTTTTTAATTCCACAGTCGCAGGAAGTAAATGCTGGAGTTTTTAAATTCCAAAGGTCTAGGAATCAACGTTGACGCTGGAGATTCTAAATTGCAAAGGTGCGGGAAGTAACGAAAGAGAAAGAGGGAAGTGATTTATGTATATATAAAAATATGATGGTTTCTTAGTTTTTGAGACTTCAGGTGATGATTTATACTAATATTTTGGACATGTGGGCTCTTTAGAGACCATTGTTTTTGTCATGGCTCACATTATTATTATTTTATTATATTAAATAATAATAATAAGGAAGTATAATCATTATTCTAAAAAGGGATCATCCACATATTATTATTAAATAATAATAATAATTATCCTAAGGGGATCATCCCCATCTTATTATTATTAAATGAATAAATACATAAGTATTTAATAATAATAAAGTATAATAAATACTTAAAAATGAATAATGTGAGTAATGGTAAAATACGTAAGGACAATCTATCAAAAACCCTAAAAATATAATAAATAATTCAAGTGGATGCTAGGGATGGGGTTCTCGGATTCTATATAAGGAGGGAAGGAAAGAGAAGGGCATCTATCTTTTGGCACATCTCTCTTTAGAGGAAGGCTAGGGATGGAGTTCTCAGATTCTATACAAGGAGGGAAGGAAAGATAAAAGGGACATCTATCTTTTGGCACATCTCTCTTTAGAGGAAGTTATAGAGAGGGAAAGGCTAAGGATTTGTTGGCATGGTAGTAAATTGAAGGCTTGGGAGTGACCTGCTATTGAATATTTGAGTAGCATGGTCTATTGTTGGGTGGAGAGTGGTCCTCCATTTTGTGGTTGTGTTTTCTCCAGATCAAAGATAAAGGTAGAGCTACACTTCTAAAGTCACCTACAGGGATGTTGATTTCTTCACCACACGTAAAAATCTCACTATTTCCCTTTAAACTAAGTAATTTTATTAAAGATTTCCTATGTTGATATCAATGGTTTTTCTGGTTTGATAATATCCTTAAATCTGTAACGACCCTGCTTAAATAGATGTATAGGATTATTAATTATAATTAAGTTAATAATCTAGCTGTCCTAAAAGTTAGCTAAACAATAATTATTTCTTAAATAACATTAACTAATTAATTATTATTAATTACTTGTTCATGATTGTCAAGGATTAATTAATAAGGTAAAGAAATAAAAGGGGGTTAATAAGTTATATTGTTTAAATTAAAAAGGTTACGTACACGGAAAGGGATAATATATTAATGACGAGAGGATAAAATAATAAAGGAAAGGATAAGGGGCATTAATTAGGAGTAGGTAAGGAAGTAAATGGGGGGAGAGGGCGGTGAAGGAGGCATATGGAGGGGAAGGAGGTTTACGAGGGGATCATTCTACAGGAGAGGGGGAATGGTTTTATGGGGCTCTCCTAGATTTGCAGAGAGGGGAGTTGAGTTTTGGGAGTCGGATTGGATCAGTACAGGCACTGGTTTTCTGGAGGTTTTGGGCACGGGGGCCAGGATATTTATATGATATCCTGGAGCTAGGAAGTTACCTAGTTGGCAGGGTGGAACTAGGTTTTGGGCAGTGTTTACACTGTGCAGCAACGGTCAACAAGGCAAGCGAACAAACAGAGGTTTAACATCAGACCCAGGTATTTAAAATTGTGTATTTGTTTTATTTTGCTATAAAATTTTATTATTTGTGGATAAATCTATATGCGAATGTGCTGCGAATGTGCTCAATTAAAGAAATTTTTGAATTTTACTAATTTGCTCAATATAGAGGAATTATTGAACTTTACTGTTATGTTAGTAGAATTAATGGATGTTTAATTTGTTTGGCTATTACAATTGGTATTAGAGCATCTTAGTTTGAAATCTGGGCCTATGGGCCAAGTTCCCAACTCCAAGCTCTAGCTCCAGTCCCGCTTAACCTGCAAACAAAACACATAAATTTTAATAAAAATAAAAAAAATAAATGCTATACGAATTTTAACTACAAGGGTTGTTACATTTATATAGGATTAATGAGAGGGTCCCGGTATCTATGCATATACTTGGATAAAGAATGTACTGGCTGCTTCGTTTAATGTTCAGCTTATGTAAATAGCATGCCTGTGCAGATCGGTTCCAGGGTGAGCGAGTATACATATGTATATGTTTGTTTGAAAATACATGTGTTTTGCACAAAATTGAAATAACCTAATTTGACCAAAAATAAATCAAAATTATATTATGCCAAATTTGCGTTTATATTATGAGAAAGTATTTCTAGACTTTCGTCTAGCAAGCCAATTAGATAATGCCAGTTTTCCATAAAACCTCACCTGTTAAAATCTCCGATGTGGCCAAACTTGTGCCCTTTTCATCCCTCGACTATTACATCCTGCTTGTATACACTCCTATCTTAGAACTCTCATCATCTTTAGGTAACATGGACGGAATGTCGGCCTCCAACTCAGAATCTTCTTTATGATCCGGATCCATGTTAGTTTCCATGGATGTTGCCTCTACACAATTTTAAGGACTGTTTGAAGGTTGGTATGGGTTCCTTTATTCGCTTTCATCTACCAAAATTCCTCAAGCTGGTAGGAGATTAACAAATGAGAATGAACAAATGGATAACAAGAAGTAGAATATCAAATATCCCTGTCCTAACCAGAAGAATGGTAAATGGGCTTGCATCTATGAAAGAAATAAAGAACAAGGCAATTGATACAGACACCATCTTGATGTATGTGGAAGGTTACAAAAGATTGTATGATATTTCCACCAGAATATCTATCATTTAATTATAAAACAAAAACACAATTTCCTATCAAATAAGTTCTTTTATGTTCCTAAATCTTATTCTTTCAATAGAAGGGTTTTTGTATATTTGTTTCTCTTCTCGGTGCCGATTCATTTCTTGGAAAATACAAAAAAAAAACTGCAATACATACTCCTTTTTAACTAGTGGCTCACAATTCAACTCTACTCTTCTACTTATCCATTGCTTTGGATCAAACCTTCCAAGTGTTTCAGCCAGCCAGCCAGCCACTTCACAGGAAAATGAAGGCACTGGATCTTAACAACGAAAAGACCAATGGGGATGATCATGCCTTCTGCTTACCCAGATAAATAAACGAGATGCAATCTCAATGCCGCCACTAGGTTCGAAAGTGTTCATATCTGTGCATTTGCAATCAACAAAGACAAATTCCATGCATCAAGCTAGGCCGTGCATTGATGCAGAGAATATCATCAATCAATATGTGATGGAAGAAGAAACGATTAGAGCCATAGTACACACTTCAACTGCCCGGCTTGCACCAAATTTGTAAGCATTGTTAGCGACACCTAGTTTCATCAAATTTGGGGATGCAATAGCAGAAATCCTAAATCAGACAACAAATGTATTAAAACCATCCACGCATGATTCGACAGATGGATTCGGGGTAAGTGGGCAATGCATAAGGGGTTTAAAAATGCATCATTTAGCACAATTCTTGCACCAAACCCTAAA
Organism: Picea engelmannii; assembly: GCA_009831015.1. Classification (NCBI taxonomy): domain Eukaryota; kingdom Viridiplantae; phylum Streptophyta; class Pinopsida; order Pinales; family Pinaceae; genus Picea; species Picea engelmannii. Next base: position 147,258 of record ML805377.1, on the reverse strand, counting down.
GCCAGAGGCAACCCACCATACTAGCCTTTCCGATGGGCTAAATGCATGGAATAGGCAATCGCATGAATTATAAATTAAAAAAAATAAATAAGAGAAAACTTGAATTAATAGCTGCTCAATTGTTAAATTATTCGGATCGGATGAAAAGCTTACAGTCAGAGGTCAAGGTTTAGATACTGACTCAACGAAACTGACATCAAAATTGCAATCTGGACTTCTGATCAACTCCAAGCTGATCCAATGCCCATATGTCTCCTATGTACAATTAACCAGCCAGGGCTATAAAACTGAATACCCAGTTCGCTTCTGATGCTCCACAAATTTCTCGTCACCCTATTATTCACAAGGATTCCCTGCATGACACCCCACTTGAATTTTAACGATTCCCTTATACTTTTCATTGGGTATTCCTGTAGCCTGATTTTGGAGACCCGTGCTTGTTTCTATGGCCTTTTTACACCAGTTGTTTCTATTTCAAAGTTTTGGGAGCTAAAAATATAAGCTGACGAATCAGAGAACACGCAAACCTGATGCGTGGGTGAAGTTGGACTTGAAGAGTGGGCATAAGAACAAATGACGTGCTAGCATAAACAACAAATGAAATACCTATCAATGGAGATTTAGACAGACAACCCCCCCAAAAAAAAAACTTAACTCAAGACATCGCACATTGCAGATATCTCATTTCGTCCTAACTGTATTAAAACTTCGAATGTTCACTGGACTCAAAATTATGCAATGAATCCCCAGACAGCCAAAAAAAAAAAAAAATTAGATCAACAACCAACCAAAAATAAAATCTAAATGCATTGATTCCCAGTGAAAATTAGACCAAAAAAAAAAAACAATCTACGCACCAGAACGCAAAAAGGAGAAGATTTTGCAGGTGGGGAGCCCCGAAAATGAGAAATTAAGGGAAAGCCGAGGATTTGAAGAGCGTGTGGAAACTTCACCCATGACCACGACCGAGACCGAGCTCAGGAGTGTGTGTATCTAAGAATTCTGGAAGAGCATCCTACGTTGATGGCGGGCATTACCAACACCAGCGCCAAGAGCAGAGGAAAGAGGCGAGAGACGACAGAGGAAAGAGGCGGAAGTGAGGCAGCGTTAGGGTTAAGGAACAACTTAGGTGTTTGGTACTGAGAGCCGGAGGCTGGGCATCTGGGCCTCATGCCAGAAGCCCGACCTTAAAGGCTGCCAGATAATGCCTCGTTTCTCATTAAGTATTAAGCACACTAAACTCTTGCCATTATATATATTTTTATATTAATGTTTAGTTTAATAGTTTATTTAAAAGTATTAATACGCCTTTTGAATAATTAAATTTTCATTTTTTATTTTATTTTATTAAATTTTAGTTTTAATAATTTATTTAAAGGTATTAATACGCTAGTGTAAATTTAAATTATAATATATATATATATATATATATATAATTATGAGTTTTAATTTAAATAATTTAATAATATAGGGCTAAGAAAAATTTATGGAGTCCGCGGGGATCGAACCCCGGACCTCCCCACCGGTCAAGTCTTTACAAAGTCCGCCCTGCCAACGCACCACACGATGTGACTTTTACAAATAATTTCACATATAAATACTTTAATTGTCATACCCAAGACCACCCACAAAGCGAAGCGTCTTAAGAAGAACACTAACGCCGAAAGGTACATAGCGCTGGTGAACGCCGAAACGTGGCTGGCAGTTGTGGATAATTATTTAGATGCCACGGTTTAATCCTATTTAATCATTAAACATGGTAATTATATAACCTTATAGCAATTTTTTTTTAATGTGATTAGGTAAATGTTAAAAAAGTAAACATGTTAACGGATGCTTTGATAAATGCAAGAAAGTTATGAACAATAAATCTGACCCGTTGATTTTGGAGGACGACTAAGAATATGCCAACATCTTCAATGCATAGCCATCAGATAATGGTTTAGGGTTAAATAAGATTAAAAGATCATTAATTGTGCCCATTGTCAATAGGTGTACGCCTTTCGGCGTAAATTAATAAACATAAGGTCGGAAGTCACTTTAATCAAGTTGTAAGCGGAAAGTTAAAAGGGCTTAGACTAGGACAAGCGGGAAGGAGGCGACATATGCACTAGGAGAGTAAGCATAGGCAGTGGCGAGTAAGGCGCAAGGCTAGCGTAGCTACAGGGCAAGGGAACCAATAGTTCTTTTCGTAGGGGCGAAGAAATCAAGCTTAGGTGCTTAATCCTAACCCTAACCTAGCCAATCCCCTAATGGAGTAATGTCTGTTTACAGACAAGTAAAGAAAACTTACGCCTAACCCTGTTTCTAAGTTTAAGTTGCACCAATTTGAAACGCCCTTGAACTCACCCTGACAACTTTGGGTGATGCAGGTTAAAGCATACAGGATGGTCAGGACTCGAAGGAGTCGAGGCAGGGGAGCATCGTCGCAAGCACCGCCACCATCGCCAGCGCCACCACCACCATCACCCGAACTAGCCCTCATACTGCGGTCGTTGGAAGCCATTAACAAGACTTTAAAGGGGCGACAACCGACAGGGATTGAAGTGGAACCCCCACCGTCTGGAACGGGTAATCCAGAAGCGTCAAGGGATTCAGGTGGAGGACCTCCACCTGAAGACATCACGCGAGAATTGCAGAAGATCAAACTTCCAGAGTTTGCTGGGGGTCGCACCAGTGAACGCTCAGAAGCATGGTTGGAAGGCATGACAAGGTGTTTTGCCTTAAGGGACTATGCATCCAACTCAAAGGCAAAGATCGGCATTTTTCAGTTAAGAGACAACGCCTTGAACTGTTGGGGCAACCTGGAAAGACAACTTCACCTTACCCCAGACACAGTATCTTTGGAACTTTTCGAGGAGAGGTTCCGAAGGAAATATCTACCAGCATACTACGAGGAACAACAGGTAGGGGCATTTCATGCCTTAGTACAGGGAAACAGAATTGTAGAAGAATATGAGATCAAATTTATGGA
>ML805377.1:97614-121595 GCA_009831015.1 Picea engelmannii | reverse complement strand
TCCAAGATGATCTTGCAGTAAGTGGAACTTATGCTGATTATATGTCTTGGTGAATATATCTGCAATCTGCTCGGTGGATGGTCAGTACTGAAAATCGATGATCTTGTCATCTACTGACTCTTTGATGTAATGCATATGGATCTCGATGTCTTTGGTCTGTTGTCGTTTCATTGGGTCTCTGCAAAACTTTAGAGTACTCTGATTGTCACACCAAATGACAGTCAAATGGTGGAACTGGATGCCAATCTCATTAAGGAAGTTCTATAGCCAAATTTCCTGACTAATGACGTTGACCACTCCTCTGTACTCGACCTCTACTGACAATAAAGAAATTGTTGATTTATTTTTTCTTGACCAATAGATGGGACCGAAACAAAAAATGGGCACATATCCGAAAGTGGACTTGTGATTTGTGTTATCACCCTCCCAATCAAAATATTTGAATCCCATGAGATCCAATGCATAAACTACTGCATAGTGGATCCCATAACTGGTGGTGCCTTGAACATATATGAGGATGTGCTTCACATCTTACCAATGTAGCTCATGTGTCTCCTGCATGTACCTAGAAACTGCCCCTACTGGATATGAGATATATGGTTAGGTGTGGGTGAGATACATAAATCTCCCCACAAGCTATCGATACAAGGTGTTTCCCACCAATGGTGCATCCTATCCATCCTCAAGATGCACCCCATACAAAAGGGTTTGGTTATCGACTTGTAGTCGGTCATGTGGAATCTAACCAAGTAATCTATGGAATAATTAGTCTGATATAGCTTGATGCCTGAAGCATCTTGACTGATCTTTGTTGATGTTTTATGTAATTTCAAAAGTTATTCCTAAATGTAATTGTATTGGTTATTCCTAAGTGTAATTTTGAAAGGGTTTATTGATAAGTCATGTATTTTAGGTCTTTTAGAGTATAAATAGAGGTTATATCGAGTCATTTTGATCACTCATTGAATATAAGTACAAGAGAGTAGTATGCATTTATGTAGGAGGCAATTCTTGGTTCATGTATGGGTCTCTTTGGTCTTTATTTCGTGAAAGAGCATTGTATGATATTGTACATGTTGGAGGAATCTATATTGAGGAAAGTTTGCAGGGTTTTCTCCCCCTTGAGGGTTTCCCTGAGGATATAGCTTATTGTTCTATGGATATCTATCATTCAATTGTGATCCTTTTGCATATTAAATAATAATAAAATAATATAATACTTTGATTATTGGAAAAACAAAAATAAATCAACATGGTATCAAAGCAGGCCTGAAAAAGAAGATTTTTTCGTAGATTTTTGGAAGTGTTTTGGAAAACTAACGTCATATTCCCAGGAAGGATGACTACCAGCACCAAAATTGATGAGAAGTTGGAAGGAGAAGAAAACTTTAGAGCATGGGAGTATAGAGTAGGCCTCCTTCTGGAAGAACATGATTTATAAATATTTGTTGAGGAGGAAGTTCCAGAACCAAAGGAAGATGAGGCCAAGGCAAAGCATAAAAAGAACCAGGCCATGGCTAAGAGGATTGTTGCAGACTCAATCAAGGATCATTCGATCCATCATGTTCCTCCGTTAAAATCTCCTGAGAAAATGATGGATGCATTGACTCGTCTATTTGAAGGAAAAAACATCAACACAAGGATGACATTGAAGACCTAGATGAAGAATGTGAAGCTTCAATATTCAGAGTGCATTCACTCTTACTTCTCGAGAGTGAATAAGATCAAGGAACAGATTAAAGCTATTGGAGACACTGTTGACGAAGAAGAAATGGTGATGACCACCTTGAATGGTCTCCCAAGGTCATTTCTATATATTATTTTGGTCACCCCAGTGATCCATTGAAAAACATGTGTTCATGTTCCCAAAAATAATCTTTTACCACGAGGGAAGTGACTGGCTTTATATTCTTGAAAACCTTATGAAGAAATGTCATTGCAGGCTGCACTATATGTAGGGTGTGATGATGCCTGTTCGTCACTCCCTGCCCTGAATCTAGCCTGCGACGTCTTCGGAGTCTGCTCTACAACTAGGGTGCGACGATGTCAAAAGACTAAGAAAAGGTCAAGTTTCACAGGGATCTTCTAGAAGATGAGGTGGCTCCTGAATGGTTTGGATCTTACTCACTTCTCTGATTTGGTGTGATTATCCTAATCCCTTCAACCATCTCTCTTTCCCCTATATAAAGAGGGATCTCGCATGGAAAATGTTAAGCACATAAGCTTGATTCAAGGCTAAGAATTGGATGAGGAATTCTACTTTAGTTCATACTTGAGGGCTTTATTTTAGTTCATCAAGTCATTGTGGATCTTCTTCATTCAAGCTTGGAGCAAGTGTGTGTGTTGGAACAAAGAGTCATCGAGAGGGGCCTTGCGACATCAAGGATTTGGTTGTAATCTCCAGTTTCATTTCAATCTAATGCAATGATCTGTTTCTTTCCCATAAAACTTGCTTTGTTTTATTGTATGATTCCTTGATCACATACATAGGTTCCCATTGAGTATATTATATTGATTTCAATTTGGTTGGCTTGTGTTCCCTTACAGATTCAATATAACAAGAGTGCCAGAGAGGAGTTGGGATGACGATGGCAAGAGAGAGCAATATTTAAACGGTATGTTGCATATCCATTGTTAAATAATAAACTCAATGGTTAGAGCTTAGGGAAAGCGTCATATTCTGTTCTGTTTTGTTCTAAATCTAGGTGGATTCAGGGAGATCTGTTTATGTCCACATTTACCGATAAGTCCCATAACAAAATTGGCAACCATACTGGGGAAACGACCTCCTTTTGAATTTTTTCTTCCCATTTTCCTTTAGCCTTCCTTTCTTTGATAAATTTCATTCTCTGAGTCTGTGGGTGATCCATTTAGACTCACCGGGTCTAGAAGTTCCATTAGATTTTTTGTCTTTCTCCCAATTTTTCTTCATTTATAGAGATTGTCGCACTGTGTCTCATTGGCAGCCTGCGACGATCCCTAAACGTCGCACTCTGCTTGACCAATTCAGTGTGACGACGTCACACTGTACTCTGCTAGCAGCCTGTGACGACCCTTGCTGATCGCACTGTGTCCCATACCCAGCCTACGACGACTCTTGTAGATTTTGTTGGAGTGAGTCAATTTGTCTTTTTTCCTCCCAGTTTTTATTTGGTTGCCTGGGGTGAACTTCTAATGCCCATGTTTGATTGATCTATGAGTTTAAAGCTTGCTCTTGATTGGTTTTCAGTGATTGGAAGTCTTTCTTTGTATTTTGCAAGTTTTTTGTCTGTGATCATTGTCACAAGGATATAATCTCGGATCTTGATCTGGGTGCTTGTTTGACAAAGGGTCTTTGGTCTGCATGAAGTTTTGGATTCATTTTATTTTCAGATTGTTTGTTGATTAAGAAACACTTTTTTCTTGCATATGACAAAATTTTTTCTTGTCTTTTTCATTTTTGTCTATATTACGAGTTTGATTTGGGAATTGTGTTGAGAGTGTCCTGATTTTCTTGGATTACATTTTCCTTTCGTCATTACATCTCTAATTTTGTTTCGAAAAGGAAGAATTGAATTCATTTATTCTTTTTAGTAATCTCTCATAAGAAAATTTTTGCATTCGAAATATTTGTAAAGAGAAGAATTGCAAAATTTTGTAGTTTGTGGTTATTTGGAATTGTGTTCATTCGAAATTAAGGAATTGTCATTCGTAGCTTCTTGTACTTCAGAAGAATACCTTCTCCCTACTGTAATTAGAGTTCATTGAATTGAAAAATTGCACATTCATCTCTTTTTGCATTTTATTGGGTCAAGGTCACAACTTCATCAGTTTCATCTTCATCTCCCTTTTGAGTAAGCAACAGTCTCTAAAATACAACGTAAATTTAAAATTTATTCGTAACTTTTATTTTCTAGGGATATTTTTTACCAACATTAGCTAGGATAGCGCTTTGGAATAGGTTATAAGGCACACTCTTCAAAGCATCAAAACACACAATAGGGAGAGTTTCAAATCCAATTGCTACATTTTGTCGTGGGAAGCCCTTCTCACACAAGGGTTAAACGTGAGGTCGCATTAAGACTCGCATAGTTACTCACCCTGCTTTGTTGGTCGTGGTGTAGAGATTGCGCGTATTATTGGGGGTCACTTGGAGGTATACCCACAATTATGAGTGGAATCCTTTCGAGTTGATTTCGGGTTAGATACCCTGCCTTTGCGCGTGGATCGAACTGTCGACTGTTTCCCCATGCATCACTGTTGTAGTTGGTAACCTTAGTAGCCTATCTCTTTAGGGTATTTACACAAGGTGACTGTTGAGGGGAAAGTCTTTACGGTACCTGGAATCGACGTTGGCCAAACTCACTCGGGCTCCTTGGAGGGTATACCCAAAATTATGTGTGGGAGCGTGCACTAGGGTGTAAGTCCGTTAAGCTGGTCGTCAACGTAACTTTTCTACTCACTTTATCCCAGCCCCTTCTTGTCTTGACTTTGTGATGTTGGATTTCATTACCAACTAGTGACTTCATAATAAGAAGGTTAATTTGCTTGGTTTGATTTCTAGATTTTATTAGTGAGTGTTGTGTGTTTTCTCTAGTTTGCCATAGATTTTTTCCATTCTTTACTTGGTTCAGCCAACATCGACCTTCGTCATTCACGTAGGATGCAGGGGCTACCCCTGGAAGATCCGGAAGGTTACCAAACTTTGCTTCCTAACTCACTGGAAGGCTCTCCTGAGGGAGTAGTCAATAACAAAGTATCTTCTGTAGTTGGAAGCACACACTCTTTGGAAGGATTTCGAATTGTTTCATATTTCTTCAAGGCTTTCTGACTCCCCCCAAATCCATTATTGAATAAAAGACAAGACGCACACTTGCTCCAGATGAATTCATCAGGAGAAATTTTTGTTGTTGAAAATACTGGAGTACCTACTGGACCTAACACTGGGTCTGGAGTAGAGGATCCACTTTTTGATAGTGAATAATTTAGGACCCTGACTCACACTGTCGGAACTTCTAATCCTAGTTCCATCCCTTTTACAGTACGTGGTCTTTACGGTAACCTAGGAGCTAGTCCCGATCAACCCATGGCATCACAAATGCCTGAGACATTTGTTACCTATACAGTACCTTTAAACCATTTTACTAGTACTACCAGTAGTGTCACCACCGGTTCAGACCAATTTTTGGTCAGTTCTCACTCGATCCTTCCTCTCGAGATGGCCCATTCTATTATGGTCCCACGATCTACCACGGTTTCTACCGGAAATGTGGTTGTCACCCAAGGTCCAATTGGAACACCACTTCCGTCTAGACCAAATCTATCACTTCCCCCCGGGTATAGAGCTTTGAATACTTCCATTGCTATCCCTACACAGGTTGCATCCAGAGGTTCTGGACTTTTTTTTCCCCCTGGGTACAACGCTGCAAGTCAGTTTGTTCCTACACCTGCCCAAATACTCTCCAGAGGGCCTTATGTTCCTCCTCCACCTTTGTTGGGAGGATATCATCATCCTGGTCCTAGTGGATCCAATCCAGTTGGAGGGACCAGTCATTCTATCACTTATGGTTTCCAGATTTTTGTTGGAGGTCAATATCAAGATGGGGGGAAACCTCAATTTGGGGGACAATCTCAGATTGGGGCACAACCTCAACTTGGGGGGAAACCTCAGGTTGGCGTCCATAACCCAGTTTATGGACAAAACGTACCTGTGGTACAATCTCAGCCTTGGAATCTTCCTTTCCAAGGAAATCTACAACCGTCTGGGGGGAAACATCCTTAAGTCAATGATTTTGTGCCCCCTAACCTCGATCAACCATATCCAGGTTCTTTGAATCCCACTTGGGGTCAAAACTTTCAATCTAATGTTCCTTTCCAAGGGAACATACCTAATCAACCCAACCCTGCAGGATATTTGCCTTAAAATAATCCACAGTCGAATATGTCAGGACTATCTAATTCTCTATAGACTACTTATGGTCCTATTGGTATACCTACGAGGCTTCCCCCTCAGAACTACCGGTTTCCTCAAGTGAACCGACAATTGCCTTTTCTAGCCACTTTGGATTTTCCCGATTTGTCTAGGATTTTGAATGATCTTATCTTACATTCTCCTTATTGGCCAGTCATACCGGCCAAGTTACCGTCTGACATCCCTAAATTTGATGTTCAAGCAGGAGAAGATCCAAATAATCATGTTATGACTTTTCATTTATGGTGTTCATCCAACTCCTTGATGGATGACTCCATCAGACTATGGCTTTTCCAAAGAACTCTCACGGGTTCAGTAGAAAAATGGTACATTGAGTTACCACGAGGATTATTCAATGACTTTAAAACCCTAGCCATGGTATTTTTGACACATTACCAGTTGCCGATTCGATACGAGAGAAGAACCAAAATTCTGAGTTCTTTCAAGCAATCCTCGTCCACTCATATTTCTGATCACATCCATGAGTCAAGGAGAAGAAGACGTTTAATAAAAATTCCTCTTGCTGATCAATTATTAGCTGAGTGGTTTACCAAATCACTCATTGTACCTATCTCTCGTGATGTCTCCATGGGTGGTGTTGTCATGAAAGAACAAGAAATTAGTCGTGCTCAATATCTAGATCTCATTTATTCGCAAATGGGAACACTTTACGATTTGATCCCCGATGCTCCTCATCCTTCCACAAACCCTACACCGACACCCCCAACAACTTCTCATGCTGTTGATGGTGTGATTGACACCTTTCATGCCGAGACTCAGTCTGCACACATTGGTCACACCAATCCCCAATCTAATAATTCTAATATACAAAATACTCCTACTCCTACTCCTTCCACCGGTAAGACTGCTGAGGTTAATTCTGTTCAATCCACACCTGCTGGGAAGACACAAAATAAAAATAAGGGAAAGGGTAAGAACAAGGAGTACAAGAATAATAATCCACAATCTGATAAATAAAAAATGCAAACCGCTGATGAGAAAGATAAACGTAAACCTCGTTACCCTTGCCTTATTTGTCATGACAATCATTACACGAAATATTGTCCACAACATGCTGAGGTCACTAAGTTCCTCCAAGGGACCGGAAAGCCTTATACACCTGTCGTTTTGTCACAACCTTTCCCTTCTCAGCAGCAAGCCCAACTGGTCATTCATGACCAAGCTTCTCCTTCTACCTCGTCTTATGTCCTTATGTGTACTGGTGACTCTAAAAAGAACGAAGTTGCAGTCACAACTCGAGCCAAAGATTACTCTCCGTCTAAAGAGAAAGTTGATGAAATCCCACCTTCGTTGGTTGAACCTCCTCCCCCAACTTCACCTCCAAACGGTCCTCTTCATCTCGAAAGACCGGGTCTTGATACAATTATTCTACCTCCTCCCAACGGTGTTGTTCGAAAGTCTGCATTCAATCCTCACACGCGTGTTTCACAAAACTATAGCATTTTAGAAGACCTTGCGCAAGCACCCTCTGCGATGTCATCTCTCGAAGTCCTTCAAAGTTGTCCCACTCAACGAAAGGCACTGTTAAAGGCCATTGGTGGAATTGACCCAATGGATACTAATTTAATAATCTTTGACTTGGAAGATCACATTCCAAGGCTCCCTCCTCAGTTAACATTTTAGATCCAAGTTGAATATATTTAAGACCGTTATCAATGAAGGAGCCTCAACTTGCGTTATGTCCGTTACTTGTTGGAAAGCTATTGGCTCTTCTGCCCTCACCGAGTCACACAATACACTTAAGGCCTTCAATGGTATAGGTTTTTAGCCTTACTGTGTTCTTCCCTCGTTGTCTATTACGTTGGAAGGTAAACCGGTTAATGTAGAAGTTGAGGTCTTCGATGCACCTCTCGATTATAATCTTCTGCTTGGTCGTATTTGGATCGATTCCATGCGCACAGTTTTTTCAACCCTTTTCTGTGTGATATGTTTCCCGCACCAAGGAAAGGTCATTACTGTTGACCAAATGGCCTTCTTTAATTCCGATTCTCTTACTAGCAACATTCCTTTTATCTTGAAGACACCTGGTTACAAGAATGTCAGCGTGGGTATTTTGAAAGATTCAACTTTGATGGGTACATTTCCAATCCCACCACCCGATATTCCTTCTCCTTTTGTTGCTTCGATTAATACGATATCCACCAATGTTCGTGAAACCCCTGAGTCATATGACCCATGGGTCGTACCTATCCCTGGTGATTACCTTCGTTATAGAGACAAGATGCCTTTAAGTCCGGTTGAATCCACTTATCAAGCTATTCAATCGACAACCCCCACTCTTTATCTCTGTGATTCATCTCCTGATCCGTTTCACATGATCTTTCCTACTGATGAGATGATCATTTCAGTCATGTCTATGGAAGATACTCTATGGGACGATGGGCATCATCATTCTATCCTCTTCATAGAGCATGATAGAATAGAGAGCTACCAACGTATTTCGACTCTGTCGACCGTTGTTGTTATTTCTTCAGTTTTTGAGTCCACACACGATGTCTTGACGAAGGGAACTTGAGTAACATTTCACCTACCATCCCTATCGACATATCAATTAAACCCGGAGTCGTGGAGAATGTTCATATTGGGGCCTCATGTTCTACAGATGAGGTCCACACGTATAAAGTCCCTTTCCAAGAATTTTATGACGTTTTCGCCTGGAGTTACGAATAAATGCCATTTATTTATCCTGATATCAGTGTGCACGAGATTAAGACATACCTGGATGCTAAATCCGTTCGACAAAGACTTCGCCCAGTACATCCACGCAAAGATTGAAGTCGAAAAACTTCTTAAAGCTGGGTTTGTCTATCCTGTGGCTTTGACTGATTGGGTATCCAATCTTGTTCTGGTAAATAAAAAACAAGGAACCATCCGCGTTTTTGTAGATTATAGGGACATAAAGAAGGCTTGTCCTAAGGACAATTACCCGACCCCTTTCGTAGACCAGATCGTTGATGACTGTGCCAACAATGGAATCTTTTCTTTAATGGATGGTTTCTTCGGCTATAATCAAATTAATATTTTACCCGCGGACCAACACAAGACTGCTTTTATTTACCCTTGGGGAACCTTCACTTACTGGAAACAACCCTTTGATCTCAAGAATGTTGGCACGACCCTTCAACGCTCTATGTCTTATGCTTTCCACAATATTAAGCACATTATACAACCCTATCTAGAAGATCTACTGACGCATTCCATGCATCGTCAAGATCACCCGACACATTTAAGGGCCATTTTCATATGCTGGCGTTATTACTGCATATGTTTGAACCCACACAAATGTATTTTTTGTGTGGAGTCTGATCGACTTCTCGGTTTTATCGTGTCGATACAAGGGATTCAAGTAGACCCTTTGAAGGTTGAGTCTATTCTTAATCTACCTCCTCCTTCCACACTATGCCAACTCAAAAGTTTGCAAGGGAAGGCAAACTTTTTACGTCGATTCATCCCCAATTATGCTGAATTAACGAAAGGATTCACCCAGCTACTTAAGAAAGGTTATGAGTTTGTATGGTACGATACTGCAAACAAATCTTTTGAGGCTTTAAAACTTGCTTTAACCTGTACACCATTACTATTTCCCCCTGACTATAGCCAGGATTACTTCCTCTACTTAGCTGCTTCAGACTCCACCATTGCTATGGTTTTAGTCCAAGAGGATGATTCGCATGACGAACATGTGATATACTATTTGAGTCAGAGTCTCACGACTACCGAAACCAAATACCTACATGTTGAGAAACTGGCCTTGGCAGCTGTTCAAGCTATCCAACATTTTCGTCACTATATCTTATTACGCAGGACCACTGTTATTTTCGATTGCAACACCATGCAACATATCCCGACTCGAAAATTTCTTGGGGGAAAATACTCTAAATGGATAGTGATTCTCCAGGAGTTTGACTTGGAATTCGAATGAGCCAAGTCAAATAAATATTTGGTTTTTTCCGAATTGATATCTGACCTTCCCTCCACTGAGACAAAAAATGTGGCAGAGGATTCCTTGCCTGACAAATCCCTTTTTCTGATCAGTTCTGATGACATATGGTACAAAGATATCATTATCTATATCTAGACTCAAACTTTCTGGCCTGATCTATCTAGTACATATCGTCATCGCATACAGTATCAAGCTCGTCAGTACATCATCCTCAATGATACCCTTTACCGCCGTGGTATTGATTCTATTTTTTGACGATGTCTCACCTATGATGAAGTTGAGAAAATTTTGAATGATTGTCACTCTGGAGCATGTGGCGGTCATATGTCTGGGTATGCCACTGCCTAAAAGATCTTACGAGTGGGTTATTTCTGGACTTCTTTATTTAAGGATTGCATTACTGTTGTCCAGAAATGCCATGCTTTCCAAACTTATAATAGCAAGGTAAGATCTCATCCTGCTCCCTTACATCCTGTATTTTCCGTTGGTCCATTCGCAAAATGGGGCATTGAATTCATGACATGTAACCCACACTCGATCGGGGGGCATGGATACATCATTGTAGCTATGGATTATTTCACTAAATGGGCTGAGGCGATGCCTACATTCGATAACACCAAGAAAACTGTAGCATTATTCATATTCAATCATATCATTACTCAGTTTGGTGTCCCTCAAGCTATCGTTACTGATCATGGTAGTCATTTTTGAAATTTTATGATGTCTGAACTTACTGAAAAGTTGGGTCTTCACCATGAAAACTCAACCCCCTATTACCCATAGGCCAATGGCCAAGTTGAAGCAATAAACAAATTTCTCATTACTATGCTTTGACGAATGATAGGAATTCATAAGACAAACTGACACACGATGTTGTTCTCAACATTATGGGCCTATCGAACATTCGTCATGTCTGCCACGAGATTTACACCTTTGTATTTAGTTTATGGTATCGAAGTTATCTTGTCGATTGAATGCGAAATACCGTCTTTGAAACTAGTCATTGAACTTCTCCCCAATACCTTTACCGAAGAGGAGCGTCTTTTGTATTTGATGCAATTAGAAGAAACCCGTCGTGATGCCTCCTTAGTCATTGAAACTCAGAAGAAACGTGTTAAATCCCAATATGGAAAACATGTCAAGCCACATGTTATTTCTGAAGGTGATCTAGTTCTTCTTTACGAGCAAGATTGTGATTTTCTAGGGGCCGGTAAATTCGAGGCCATGTGGCGAGGTCCTTACATTGTCAAACGTGTGTTGGAAAAGGGAGCCTATGATCTAGTTGATTACGATGGAATCCCTTTGAGTGAACCCATAAATGAGATTTACTTAAAGAAGTACTATGCTTAAGTCTTTTTGCATGAGCGCTTGTATTTTAATGTATCATACTCTTGTGTGCTTTTTCGTTGTTTGGTTTTGACCTTCAGCTGCTTACCTTGCATTGTGCTTGGTTTCCAAATGTCGGTGTCTTCTCTACCTTACATTGGCTTCGCTGATGGTGCTATTTGCAACACTCAGAACTTGGCATCTACTGCTTGGGCAATCTATGCACCTACATATGAATTGATTAGTCTACACGGTATTTGCCTTGGTCGTGCAACTAAAAATATCGTGGAATACAGCGCTGTCATCGAATTATTGACTGACGTTGTTTCACTTGGAATCCGTCACCTTATTGTATGACTCGATTCGTAGTTAGTAGTCCTACAGTTGAGTAATGTCTACTCCATTCGAAGTCCTACATTGTTAAGCGTATATTTACAAATTCGCCTCTTGGAATGTCATTTTGATTACATTGAATATCAACGCATTCCTAGATGTCTAAATACATTAACAGATGCATTGGCTAATTATGTGTTAGACAGGCATTTGAGACATTTATAAAATCCAATCACACTTTGTATATACAACAAGTAAGTTGGTAGAAGCCTCATATATATATATATATATATATATATATATATATATATATATATATATATATATAACGATAAAAGTGTTAGAAAAATAGTTTTTGTCCAAAGACCAAAATATAAAAAATGCGAAGCACATGGCTTCATATACAAATGGAGCATCAAGGATGTTGCTCTCTATAACATGCGACTTCCTGTGCTACTCTACGGAGCATTCGACCGATGGAAGAAGACACACCCACTGTGTGGTGCTAATAATGCACCAAGATATCGTCAATGGAGGCATCCATGATAGTCATCGTAAGCCCCTCCAAGTTCTGTTCTATAGTCTCATAATCGACATCAGCTATTCCTGCTACATCGGATCTCTCCCCTCGCCTATGGATGGGGGATGAACTTGGAGTTCGATAAGGTCCGACGTCTGCATCATCAAAGAGAATTTGATTAGTCATCAGATAAAGAACATAAAAAACATTTTATATTAAAAAATCAAAAAACATTATAAAAACAAAATGTCCCTCTTACCTATGTCCCCCCATTGGGAACCCTCATGAAGAACCAAGTCTGGATCACCTCGGAAGTCTAAACTGACATATTCATAGTCATCGATCATGATCAACTGAGTTCTCAACCAGTTGAAGAAAACATCGTTATATCTAATGATGTTACCAATTGCATGTCGTTCCATGAGGTCGACCCACCTCTTCATTCTTGGATCCTGTGGGGAAGGTATACCCCACTCTACCTGTAAGCACAATATTGGGACCCTCTCTAGGAAGAAGGACACCAAAATCGACCCGTATCCAAACTATTTCAGTTCACCACTCCTGCACTTGGTCAATTTATTTTTCATACTCTTGAGCACCCCTTCACACTAGTTGAAAACTTGGGGCTCCATACATTCCAATACGTACTGGAAATAGCTATGAAGAGCCATATGGGGAGCTGCACTCCCTGCCATGCGTGTGATGGTGTAGAGGATAGTCCGTAGGGGCAATTCTCAGACATCTTTGATAGTGACTTTACCACTATGCTTCTACGTACTTGGCACACAATGCTCCCTGATATAGTGGTTCATGGGTGCACCTCCACTTCTGCTGCCTGTAAGTGAGACTCGGGACCCGTGACGAGATAGCCTGGTCAAGAAGTAGATATCCTCAATATCTATCATAAGAATGTGATCCCCCACACAGAATTCCTGTTCGTTCACATCCCACATGTGAACTAGGTATTCGATTAACCTCAGCTGGGCCCTCATACCCTGGATCTTAAAGAATTTTAACAATCCACACCATCGGAGGGAATTTACCATTCCCGGGTGTTTCTCGACAAAGTAGTCTTCCTCCTTTTTCTCTCTCTCATGCCATTCCAACATTTTTACCATGGAAAACTTGCAATGGAACATTAAAGAGGGATTAGCACCATTATTTTCTTCCTTGGAATTTTTTTATTGGAAAATCTATCTTAGAAATTTTTTGAGTTGTGCACGTCGCAGGACAGGGCATACACACAGTGCGAAGTCGTCACAGGACAAATTTAAGGCCACCTGCGACGACCCTAGATAGTCCAGGGGTCGATGTAGGGAACCTACGATGAACTCCGCACATAGGTACCCTCAAAAACTTAACTCAAAAACCTATTTCTAACCAATGAAAAATGAATTTTGATCCATGGAAAGTTGAAAGAGATGAAAATTACATGTTCTGTGGAGACCGTTCGCCGAATGATCAATCGTGCCTTCCACAATCCGCACTGAAAAATCGAGGTAAATAGGGGGTTTTGGAGCAAAGTTTGGGTGAAATAACAAATGGAATAGTGAAATGAATTTTTTACCCATTTTTATTGGTTTTTTCACTTTTTCATTTATATTTTATATTATTTTACATGTTTTGCCTAAACTCTAAAGTCCTAAACGACTTTGCAAGTGTTTGATTTTTGCAGGTGAAGAGTCTAGGAGTGAACTCTTGAAACAAGGATTCATTTTTTGGTTTGCTTTTGATATATTTGTACACATGTACAAATCCTTTTAGGGTTTTTTCAGGAAAAACTCTAAGCAAGTCTTGATTTTTTCTCACGCTCGTGAAACCATGAGAATGTAATCGAGTAGTCTTTTGTTGTTTTTTCGAACTCGTAATGGTAACATGAAAAATGAAACCCATGGAGTATCCTTTAAGCTCTTTTCACGCTCGTAAAAATGAAAAGATTGTCGAGCGACCTTGTTCTTTTCACGCACATAAAAGTATTTGAAGAAAACATTTGATGAGCAATAGGTTATCACTTTTTCGGTCTCATCGGATAAATTTACGAAAAAGGAACTGATGGAGTTCTCTTTAAGTGTTTTTCATAATCTCTAAACATGAAAAACCCTTGAGTTTTCTCTCTTTGGACTCGTTAAACAAACATCAAAATACCCATATGGGATCGAACCACTCCTTCTTAGGGTTCGTTAAACATACTCTGAGGGACTCATCCAAAGGATGGGCTTACATCAACAAGCATATGATATCCTCTTCAATGTTGCATAAAAATAAAGAGGTACTTTCCAGAAATGGTGGGGGAAAATTGGGAAAGGAATGTGTCTCTGTATTTGTGTTAGTGGTAGTCATAGTCGCTCTTGAACATGACACCCCCCTGATCATTGTGTCTGCGTTGGGAAATCCATTTGTCTCTCATTTGACCATCCACATGTCCATATGTTGGGTCCTCCTTGAGTCAATGCTGCCAAGAATATTGTCGTGTCATTCATATGTTCAAGAGAAGTCCAACCTGAATAAGCCTTCGATCGAGTCGTCCATCTGCAGATATAAATTTTCTACCATGTCGGCCTTCCCTGTGTCAGTTTCAAATCACCTCATACTCTGATATACTTCAAATCTGTTACTTATTTCGTGTCGCTGATGGGGGATACATTAAGGCCCTCCTTTGATGAGTCTTTTCCTGTCGACTTCAACTCATTATCCAGGAACAAGACTTATAAATCATTTAGTACCTTAGAGCTTGCATGCCTAAATGGCAGGTCTCTTCACTTCCAACAATGGATTCACATAATTGATCCTTGATTGGGATATTCCATCGAATTTTCAACTTCAACTCATTTATTCACATTCGTTGGATTGTACTAGGGTACCTAGGGAGTCATTGACATCAATGGTAATTTCCCTCACACTTTTTAAAGATTCTCATCATTGATCGATAATCAAGTGGTTTCTACCATGTTCGACTTCAGCACTTGTAATCACATGGTTAGATTGATACTTAGGGACGATGGAAGTGAAGACCCTGGATCTCATCATTCCAACCCAGTTTGCGATGGAGTATTTATGATTCATATTGACACATAGATCCACTGTGTATGTCTCGTGGACATGTCCGAATTTGAGTCATTTTAACGCATAGATCTACAGTGTATTCTTGGTGGCTATGAAGATTCACATTGACATGGATCCACAGTGTATATTTAGGGGCCATGAATCACTTGACATTTTGTAAACTGAGTATGGGAATGCCTACCTTAGACAATGATATATTATTATGCTGATGCTTGACTGTTTGTAGGTTCCCGATTGGTGTGCCCCTTGTTTCCGACACACACATTCTATAAAGTATTTCAGCTATCACAAGTTCCAGTCTCATACTTTGGGGGGAATTATGTTATACATTATTTTGGTCACCCCAGTGATCCATTGACAAACATATGTTCATGTTCCCAAAAATAATATTTTACCATGAGGGAAGTGACTGACTTTCTCTTCCTGAAAACCCTATGAAGAAAGGTAGTCGCAGGATGCACTATATGTAGGGTTTTGACGATGCCTGATCATCGCCCCTTTCCCTGAAGCTAGACTGTGATGTATCCACAGTCTGCTCTATAGCTAGGGTGCGACGATGTCAAAAGACCAAGAAAAGGTCAAGTTTCACGAAAGTTGTAGAAGGGGATCTTCTAGAAGATGAGGTGGCACTTGAATGGTTTGGATCTTACTCACTTCTTCGATTTGATGGGATTATCCTAATCCATTCAACCATCTCTCTTTCCCCTATACAAAGAGGGATATATCATGAAAAAGGTTAAGCACATAAGGTTGATTTAAGGCTAAGAATTGGATGAGGAATTCTAATTCAGTTCATACTTGAGGGCTTCATTTCAGTTCATCAAGTCATTGTGGATCTTATTCATTCAAGCTTGGAGAAAGTGTGTGTGTTGGAGCAAAGAGTCATCGAGAGGGGATCTTGCGACATCAAGGCTTTGGTTGTATCTCCACTTTCATTTCAATGTAATGCAGTGATATGTTTCTTTCCCATAAAACTTACTTTGTTTTATTGTATGATTCCTTGATCACATACATAGGATCCCATTGAGTATATTATATTGCTTTCACTTTGGTTGGCTTGTGTTCCCTTGCAGATTCAATATCAAAAGAGTGCCATAGAGGAGTTGGGATGACGCTGGCTAGAGAGAGTGATATTTAAATGGTATGTTGCATATCCCTTGTTAAATAATAAACTCAATGGTTAGAGCTTAGGGAAAGTGCCATATTCTGTTATGTTTCGTTCTATATCTAGGTGGATCTAGGGAGATCTGTTTATGTTCACATTTACCGATAAGTCCCATAACAGTCATGACACTCATTCATTCAAGGAATATGCTCAAGGAGGAAGCTAATCAAGTTTAGTAGATTATGGGAAGATTACACTCAAGAGGAAGCAAGGCTGGTAGCAAGAGAAGAGAAATTGTGGGATGATGATCAATATTTAGTTGTTCATACAAGGAAAGGAAAGAGTAAGAAAGAACCCTCATCTCCAAAGAAACCTCAAAAGTCGAAGAAGAATCAAAGAGACTATTCAAATGTGATGTGTTTCTATTGAGAAAAAATGGGACACGTTGTAAAATTCTGTCCACTTATTATTAAACTAAAAGAAAAGGAAAAGGGAAAGAGGCATAATGCTCATGCCACTGAAGATGATGAACCATCGAATAAAATTGCAAGAGAAGATGATTCAAGTGATGATGACTACGTCCTAATATCATCTCTCACAAGAACAATCACCCCTGTAAATTATACTTGTTTGGTGGATAGCGGTGCTTCTAAGCACATGACAGGGTATAAAGTCTCTTTGTCAAACTTAATTCATAAAGACTCACATCATAATGTGAATTTCAATGATTATTATCAGTATTCGATCAAAGGAGTAGGAGAGGCCTCCCACAGACTAGATTTTGGGAAGGAAATGAGTATGAAGAACGTGCTTTATGTACCAGGTTTGAAGAAGAACCTTCTCTCTATTTCATCTTTGGATGAGAAGGGTTTCATGGTTGCATTTGTAGATAGAGAAGTTCTCATATGGCCAAAAGGAAATACGTTTGATGATGTAGTTGTTATCGGTGTTCAAGAAGGAGGACTATATCAATTAAAGGGACACTCAGATTCAACATTGATTCACGACACTGTGAATTCAAGTGAGCTATAGCATAGGCGATTTTCCCACCTACACTATAGAGCTTTACCAATCGTGAGCAATATGGTAATAGGAATACTAAAGATTTAGGTGAATCTGGATGGTGTGTGAAAAGGTTGTTCACAAGGCAAGAATGTGAAGAACCCCTTTCCAAGCAGTGATAGAAGGGCCAAAGGAGTCTTGGACATTGTACACTCGGATGCATGCAGACCGATGTCAGCACCATCGCTCAGTGGGGACATATATCATGTATCTTTTATTGATGATTAATAATGCAAAACTTGGATTTAATTCTTGAAGTCAAAAGGTGAAGTATTTGGAAAGTTCAAGGAATTCAAGGCACAGTAGAAAACCTAACATAAAGGAATATAAAGACGTTGAGATCAGAAAATGGAGGAGAATTCACCTCAGATGAATTCTTAGATTTCTGCAAAGAAGTTGGGATTAAGAGGGAGCTCTATACTCCCTATAATCAACAGGGAAATGGAGTGGCAGAGAGAAAGAATCGAGAGGTTATGGAAGCAGTGAAGGCCATGATCCATGATCAATATTTACCTATGTATATATGGGAAGAAGTTGCGATGACAATTGTGTACGTACATAATAGAATCCCCCATCGAGTTCTTGAAAACAAGACACCGGAGGAAATGTTTTCAGGAGATAATCCAGAGGTTATCCAACTAAGAATATTTGGATGTCTTGTATATGTGCATGTCCCCAAGGACAAGAGAAAAAAGTTGGACCCATATGGAAAGAAAGGTATATTTTTTGGGTACAATGACACATCGAATGCCTACAGAGTATACATTCCCGGTCACCGGAAGATCGATATTATCAGGGATGTAACCTTCGATGAGGATGTATCTTTTCACAAATCAAAGTAGGGTCGTGCAAAGGAATCTCGTGACGAAGAGAATGGATTTCCTAGAGTCGCGGAGACAAGAGAAGTGGAAGCAAAGGAATCCATCCATGAGGATTAGGATATTTCCAAACCACAGAGGCCCGTGGAGAATCCTACACGAAAAAGAAGACTAGCTTGGGCACAAGAGGCCATCAAAGATAAATATAGATATGGTGCCCAGGATGGATCATATAGGAAAGTCAAGAAACCAAAACTGTATCCCATCTATGTTGAATTATTGTTTGATATCATTGATGTAGATCCTACCAGCTATGAAGAAGATGCAGGAAAGAAAGAATGGAAGGATTCCATGGTCGAGAAATACCAGTCAATAGTGAAGAATGATGTTTGGGATGTGGTTCCCAGACCCAAGGAAAAATCAGTTGTGAGCTCCAAGTGGATATTCAAGATAAAGCATGTTGCAGATGGAATCATTGAGAAATCAAGGATATATTTGTAGCATGAGGATTTTATCAGAAGGAAGGAATTGACTACAAGGAGACGTTTTCTCTTGTGGCAAGATATACTTCAGTAAGGGATGTTTTTTCAATAGCCATTGTGATGAAATAGAAGTTTCATCAGATGGACGTGAAGACGACATTTTTGAATGGGGTAATAGAGGAAGAAGTTTACGTGGAACAACCACAAGGATTCAAGACACATGACAAGGAGACACATGTGTGCAGGTTAAAGAAGGAATTATATGGATTGAAGCAGGCACCGAGAGCATGATATGGTCAAACTGATGGTTTTCTGATGAGCTTGGGATTTTCCAAGAGTAGTGTAGATCCTAACCTTTACTTAAAGGTTGAGGATGGTGGACCAATGATATTACTACTATATGTGGATAACCTGTTCTTGACAGGAATTGAGAAGCTCATCATTAAGTGTAAGAGAAAAGTCGTTGCAGAGTTCGAAATGAAAGACCTAGGTTTGATGCACTACTTTTTGGGTCTAGAGGTATGGCAGAGGAAGAATGAGATCTTCCTAAATCAGGGAAAATATGTTGTGGAGATCCTGAAAAGGTTTGGGATGTTGGACTGTAAACCGATGGATACACCAATGGAATCAAATATGAAGTTGTTGGATGATACGACTTCAGAGGTTGTGGATGCTACATTATATAGGCAAATGATTGGATCATTGATGTATTTGAAAAATACACGACCTTATATATGTTTTTCTAAGAACACCCTGAGTCAGTACATGGTTGACCCCAAAATTGTTCACCTGATTGCAATAAAACATGTGATGAGGTACCTAAAAGGTATAATGGATTATGGCTCAAGTATGTTTGAGATAGTGAGATCAATCTATTTGGATATTCAAATTCATATCGGGTCGGTAGTGTAGCAAACTGGAAAAGTACATTAGGATGTTGCTTCACTTTGGGATCCAATATGATTTCATGGATCAGTAAGAAGTAGTCATGTGTAGCACTCAGTATGGCTGAGGCAGAGTATTTGGCAGCATGTGCAACAAGTTGCAAAGCAGTGTGGCTTCAGAAATTACTGATTTGATTATTCGATATTGCAATGGAGGAGACCCATACCTTGTGCGACAACCAAAGTTGTATAAAGTTGTTAGAGAACCCGATGTTTCATGATAGGTTGAAGAATATTGAAATAAGGTATCACTATATCAAGGATATGGTGCAGAAGGGAGTAGTGAGGCTCCAATATGTGGCTACCAATGAGTAGGTTGCGGATGTGATGACAAATCCATTGTCAAGGATGAAGTTCAAGTACTTTAGGGACACACTCTACGTAGTCCCTCTTCAGAGGGAGTGATGGATTTAGATGTTATAGTAGGGTAGTGGATGTCATGATGACATGTTGTAGCTATTGGAGAGCTACCCACTGACCCTGGATGCCTGTTGAAGAGACGAGGTACATATTTTATAGTAGGGTACTAGATTTCATGAATAAGATATTCAATATTTCTACGGGAAACTGGATAGTCTCATGATGACATGTTGTAGCTATTGAAGAGCTACCCACCGGCCCTGGATGCATGATGTCAAGTCACTATGGATTTCATGTGATATATAGATCCGTGTGTTCGACATTCAATGGTCATGAGCTCGTGTGGATGGCAACAGTGTTAGAGTCTATGCCAGATAGAATACCTTCGTCATTAAGAGGGAATGTTGAGATTTTATGTAATTTCGAAAGTTATTCCTAAATGTAATTGTATTGGTTATTCCTAAGTGTAATTGTGAAAGGGTTTATTGATAAGTCATGTATTTTAGGTATTTTAGAATATCAATTGAGGTTATATTGAGTCATTTTGATCACTCATTGAATATAATTACAAGAGAGTAGTACTCACTTATCTAGGAGGCTATTCTTGGTTTGTGTTTGGGTCTCTTTGGTCTTGATTTCATGAAAGATCATTGTATGACATTGTATATGTTGGAGGAATCTATACTGAGGAAATTTTCCATGGTTTTCTCCCCCTTGAGGGTTTCCCCAAGGATATATATTATTGTTCTGTGGATATCTATCTTTCAGTTGTGATCCTTTTGCATATTAAATAATAATAAAATAATATAATACTTTAACTGTTGGAAAAACAAAAAGAAATCAAGATTCTTGAAACCAAGAAAGAAGTGCAATGGAACCATGTCCATCATAGAAAACATGTCATGGATAATGTATTTGACTACAACAATTGTTGAGGTTGAACTTCCTGTGATCAGTAGATCATCAAAATATAAAACTACAATCAACAAGGAGTCTGAGGTTCTCATCATGTAGGTGCTCAGATATGATTTACTTCTAACAAAATGTTGAGAAATAAAATAAGCATCCATCTTCACATACCATTCTCTAGGAACCTACTTGAGGCCATAGAGTGACCTTTTTAGACAACATACTAGGGATGAGTTTTGTATGAACCCCTGAGGTTGCTCCATGTAAATATCCTTTGAGAGATCCCCATGAAGAAATACATTATTCATGTCCATATGGTGAACTTCCCACCCCCAAGCTGATACAATGGAAAGGGCCAATTGGATGGATTCCATCTTTGCTACTGGAGCAAAGGCCTCATCATATTTTATCCCATGGATTTGTTGAAAACCTTTGGAAACCAATCTTTCCTTGTACTTGCCCACTTGTCCATATGCTACCTTCTTGGTCTTGTAGACCCATATTCATATTAGAAGCTTCATGTCTGAAGGGAGAGGAACCATATCTCAAGTCTGGTTCTCGAGGAGAGAGTTTTACTCCTCCTGCATAGTGGTTTCCCTGAAGGGGTCCCCTGCAACCTCTACATAGGTATATAGGTTTGAATCTAGAACCATGTACCGATGCACAAACATTAATATCTTAGTAGTTTCAAGTGCATGATGAGGATCCTCAAAATAGGACCTCATCCTCCTTTGATCTGCTTGATCCCCCACAAGGTCATTTGTTGCATGTAGGGTGGTATGTGCCCACTTGGGCATCTGCTATGGCTCATCATCTGCATACATATCATATAAATTGTCATCATATTCCAAATCATATTCAGAACTTAGATATGAACATGATTTGAATGGGAAGTCTAATCATCTCTGATGTCTAGTGCAGGAGGAAGTGCAAAGGTCTCTACATGTGGCTCCAATGGTGTAGGCAAGGGGTTGTCCTCAAATTAGACACTTCGGTCAATAATGAGCTTGTTTGTTGAGGGATAAATCAATCAACAACCCTTCACACCATCAGGATATCCCACAAATATGCACACAGTACTCTATAAATCTAATGATTTCCTCTTTTCAGAGGGTACACGGTCCCACACACGTGATCCAAATATTTGGAAGTGGGTAACTTTTGGTTTGTTGTCGCTCCATGCCTCAAAGGGAGTCTTGTCCTTGACATATCTATGAGGAGATCTGTTCTGAATGTAGTTAGCACAATTAAGTGCCTCATCCCAAAGATTGGAAGGTAATGCTAACATTTGAATCAGTTAGGACCGAAACGACAACCTCACGTGGATATGAATCCCCCTGTGTTTTTATAGATGTGCTACTCCTCTTTGGCTAAAGATTTTATTTAAATATTTGATATAAAAAATAATAATGGATTATGTTAAATGACATAATCCAAATCTTTATAGCTCAATAAAATTCAAATTGCTGGAAAATAAATATATAGAGAGAGTTCATGAGAAGTGGACCAGGAACCTCAAACATCACACATTGCAGAAAACAAAGAAAATGATAACATCCTCATATCCATCACAGTTTAATAAAGTTTCTAATCACATTCAAAATAAAAGGAAATGGTCCAATTGCACAAGAGAAATTTGAAATATTATTACTTATTAAGATCAAAATATAATTTGATAGGTCAATTTCAAATACCTTATACTCAAAACTCAAAGTTGCAAGATACAATCGAAATCAACCCCGAAGTAATTCTTTGTGGATTTTTTTTCCATGAAAGATATTCTTCATTACAAAATCTCTGATAGTCATATACATGGTTGTAAATACGCCATGATCATATAAGAAAAGTATTTTGAAGAATATAATAAGAACACTCAAGAACTCAGTTTTGTTCCCAATTCAGAGATTCAAGCATAAAGCTATGAGAAATGGTGTAGAAGAAGAAAAAGAGTGGAGAAGATGGATAGTTCTCTTTGTTGATCAGAACATTTGTTACATATTGATGGTTTTAATTTATTATTCTGTTCTTCTTTCCCTTCCCTTCCGATAATTCTGATTCTGGAACCCTTGATGAAGCACTTCTTCTCTTTTTAAAATTAGATCTTCTAACTACTTGAGTAGTTAAGGTTTTTCCTTTCTTGAATTTCCCATACACTTTTCTTCTTGAATTATTATTTTTAATTAAAGCCTCATTAACAAATTTATATCATTAATATCTGCATCTTTCAAATGGGCCCCTTTTCGTTTTTAATAAAATTTTTTAAATAAACTTTTATTTTCAAAATTTAATTAATTTCTCTTTAAAAGAAGGGGACCGTGTTTTAAATTTTTGGAAGTGATAATCAATTTTTCAGCCATGTAAATAACTTCATATGTTATCTTCATCGTCTTATCTTTCCAAAGATATAAAGTTTGTTCAAATCCGTTGTCTGCATCTCTTGAGATGAGCTCATGAACTTGAGTTGTCACGCAGATCCATTAAAAAATAAGTTGAATGATATTTAAATTTATGGGAAAAATGTAGTTATTTTCAATTTTTGAAACATATACCATCATCGTCTTCGTCGAAATATCTTTCCAATGGTATAAATTTTGCATGATTCCATCTCCCAAATCTCAAGTTATGGCTTCTCGAAGATTGTGACTCAGCCACCGTCGATCAAATGTCTTGGGAAAATGTGGGACTTTGATTACATTGTGTCCTTCCTTTAGTAATTTCAACATTTTCTTCATATAGGATACCCCACATTCATTGGGATATTTGGTTTTTAATATTATATATTACTAAGTGATATGCACACTTAGTAAGAAAAATAAGAGAGGAGACTATGGAGCTTAAAGGATTCAACCTCTCTTGGAAATAAATTAATAAAATATAATTTTACCTACCAAGTCAACCTCCACATATGCCAAGTCAGCACTGTTGAGTCAACCATTCATGTGTCACCATGTGTCATCCCATGATAGGTTAATAATTTGTCAATAAGAATCTCCCATGTGTCACAAATTGTATGCTTCCACGTGTCTCCAATGGTGAGTTGCCATGTGTCACTCCTCCATAGGTTGCCATGTGTCATAAGTAATGAATTGCCATGTTTCATCCCTTCATAGGTCAATTAAATTTCCATGTGATCCAATGAATGGTT
>ML805377.1:63882-77237 GCA_009831015.1 Picea engelmannii | reverse complement strand
TCAGTTGTCCAACATAGATGACCAAATATCTTGTGCTATATTCTACTATCATTATCAACATGTGTTAGTAGTAAATCAAAATCATATTTCGCAATAAAATTACCAAATATCAGTGATTTACCTCACCAACAACAATCTTTGAGTTATCATGCATGTCATATATGGTTACTGAATCAAGTGTGAACTCCACCATTTTTCATGTGATAGAATGTGCTATGTGATAAACATAGAGTAGATTCACAAAGACTTTTGGAACATGCTATACGTTCTCAAAATTTCCATGTTGGAGTTATACCCTCCCTTGTCTAGTGACCTCAACTGGGATATCATCTCCCATGAGGATGGTAGGACCTGTGCATGTAGTAATAGAAGATAAAATTTTTTATGAGGCTGACATATGATGGGATGCAGCAAAATCCAAAATCCATGCACCAGGAGAGGAATGAATAGCAATTAAATCATGAGATTTACCTCATTTTGTGGGTTCTTCATGATCTTCTGGATTCTTCTTGGAAACCTTGAGAACGTGTTCCCCAAGATTCAGGATGATAGTTTTTGTTGTAGTAACCACATTCAGACTTATCTTTATTTCCTTTTCCACCTTTGGAGCTAGAGGAATCATCAAAGGGTTTAGGATTTCCTTCCTTCTTGTGTTTAGAATGTGACTTTCCCTTTTCTTTTTTCTTGGTCTTTGGATTGCATGCATTGCTATTCTCATGCACAACAAGTGCATGCGCATTGGGTCCCTTGATTATCCCCATTTTGATGAGCTTATCTTTCTCATGCGTTAGGGACTCAATAAATTGATCCAATGTCGGCATTTTCCAGGTTTCTCCTGAAGTGAATCTCATTTTATGGAACATTGAGACAAACACAACATACTCCAGACCAAGTTTTGATAAAATAGGAAGGATCAATTGATTGTGTTCAGCTGATTTGTCAACACCACATCCATTTAGATGAATACGAAGGGACTTGAACTTCATAAACAAGTCCTAGATGTTATCAAAATTTCTTGGATCTAAGGAATTCAGCTTGACCTCGAGCATATGGCCTCTCATTTCGTCTTGTTTTCCAAATAGATCCTCTAACTTTGTCCAAATATCATCTGGTGTTGTACAAGCTTCAATGTGAAACAAAATCCCGGGGACATAAACATGTAGATAAGGTCGTAAGCCTCATCCATACGACTGAGATACATGTTCTTTTTGATAGATGATGTTGGATCCACCTCTATAGCCATGGTAATCTGGTACAAGCCACTGCATCTGAGATGATGCATAATTTTTAGCTTTCACTTGAAGTAGTTATGTGATGTGAGAAGTATTTTCAGTGAGTAATCCATCCTTTCTGACTACACCTTCCTCTTGAACCTACGAATAAAATTCTTATGCACTTTCTCATATCAATAATTCTTTGATACCATGTGAAGTTTCATGGAAACTTCTCATAGAGAATCTAACTAATAGAAAAATAGCATAAATCTTGTGAGGGAGAAAATATAAAGAGAGACAATATTGAGAGAAATAAGGAAAATAATTATATTCACTAATGCAATAATAGTAAAAATACACATGATACACTCTACACGAGCAAATTGATGCACCATAGTAGTGATCTGGAGAGATGTGAGCACTCACTGACAAACTCTGGAGTGAACTACCACATAGTCGTAGTCAACTAGACATGTGGTCATCAATTAACTAGTTAATCACAAGTGGAGTGAGGAGAGAATATAGCATGCACATGTGTGGCCCCTTCCTAGTGATGATCCCAAGGTAAGTGCACCCTCATGGTGATAATTTTGAAGTTGTCATGAAATACTCCACTCCACTAGTCTAACTGAGGTGTAACTAACTCAATAATGAAGAGGATATGATGCCTTCATATAGGGGAGAATATCTATGACTAAGAGCGCCCTCAACATATACTAGTCAACATAGGAAAATAAATACTAGGTGAGTGTGTAATATCTCCAACGGTGAGAATCAGACTCATAATTCTCCACCCCTCCATCACTTGATCCTCCACCATAACACTAGGCCACCTTCATAAGCCACTCATTTTCAATAGTTAACATAAATTTTTACTTTGAACTTAGAATTCATCTCTCTTTGGACCTCTAAAAAGGTATTTCAGAGCTCAACAACTTTGTTGCTGAGAGTTATTTATGATTTTATATAGAATATAAATGATTTGAAAAATAAAAATCCATGATATTTTTGAGAGAGAGATAAGAGGGGTGGAGGAAGTGGTTGAAGGGTGGACTTTCCACCATTCCTAAAATTTTGTTAGCAAAAAATACATATATTCTTAATTTTTTGTATAAATTTTCACCCCAACCTCAAAATTGAAAGTTCTGTTTTCGCGGGATTTGTATGTGTCGAAGCCCAAGACAAGTAAACTAAATCTTGCATAACTACAGGATAACCCACCACTGTCACCTTAGTAGGAAATCCACACATTTTAGTGATGGATGAGGTCCACCACAGGGGAGGCATCCCTAGTAAACTTGGAGCACCCTTTCACTAGTTACCTAAGTCAAAAGTCTATGTATGTGAAATTGAGGCAAAGGAAGTGTTTCGGGTACCTTTCTTGAACAAGAAAAAATATAGCATATATATAGCAATTTTCAAGTGCCAATATGATAGTAAACCTCAAGAGATAGTAGAAAAATGAAAATATATGTTAGTTGATACAAAACTGCAGCAAACTAACAGTCTACAATAACAAATAGTATTTTGTAACAACCACAAAAAATTTAGCGCATAATTGCAAGGAAAGACAATGAAAACTTAGCATAAATCCAATAGATCAATTATCAATTATCACAAGCAAATTTTGAGTGAGATAAACTAATGTTAGACTAGTCTATACAAAAAACACTATTAAATTAGATGGTTGTAGCATTATTCTGCAACAACAACAACCAAATTAGTAGATTAGGCTAAGCTAGGGTTAGAAAAGATTAGAAAAATCCTTAGAAAATGTTGTTTAAGAGTTTGTTTGATCAAATTCCTTCACAAGAGAAATGCAACTAGTGTTTTTTGGGCTATGGATTCACTTACAATAGCACTATAAATGTAACTTGGAGAATAATGATAATAATGTCTAAGAAAATGGGGTGAAGTTTAAGGTGCTAGCACCTTAGGGCCTTAAACTTCAAATCTTAAGAGAATAAGTTAATAGAGAGAAATCTCTTTGGGCTCTAGCAAATTCTTTTCCTTTCTTAGATTCTTAAATGATATTATGACAAGCTTCTAAAATCAAATCCTAAAGTTCTAGCACTTTAGGGCTTTAGGAGTAAACCATAGATGAAGTTTCTCAACAAATCAATGGACGAAATATTCTAGAGAGAGGAGGAAACACCATATGCTCCTCTCCTAGGGTTTATACAAGAAATATAGCTTCAATATGAACAATTAAAATATACCATAAACATTCAATACATGAAATAAATTTCATATTTTACTTACTTCACCAAGATTAAATCAATCACAAACCCTAGTTGCAAAAATTCCACCAAGAAATAAGCCAAGAAACATCCATAAAGTGTCCTCCAAGAGATAGCGAACAAGTAAAAAAGCCAATGTTTCCCAAGAGGGAGAAAATTTCAGTCCTCCTCTTATGTGAGAGGAATGAGTTATTTCCAAATGAATTTTCAAGGTCTCTTACTTAGAAGAGACCTTGCAACATAATTTTTAAAATATCAATGTAAAAATAAGAGGGATGACCTCACAAAATGCCCTTCTTTAACTCAAAATTGCACTTTTACATAAAACAAATTCTAAAAAGGTGACGCCATCCCTTTCTAGGGTGACATTGAGCTCCAAAGTGTGATGTCATGGATGGTTTAGAAAATAATTGGGCCTCCAAAGGCCATAAACCATGCCACATGTTCCAAAATGCCATGCCATAACCTTCTTATGTCAAAGGATCATCTCCATCAAACCCTAGCCTTAAAATGGTGATATCATGGGCTAGGTGGGTGACATTTAGGCCTCCAAAGGCCAACGTCCAAGTGGAATAAGGTGGGATCTCACCAACAAGTCATGCCCAGGTGCCTTCCAAAGACAACATCCTCAACCATCAAGGTGAAACATCCATCATCAGGTGGTGCCCCAGATGTGGGGTCTAACATCCATCCCTAGGATTTGAAGC
Source organism: Picea engelmannii (assembly GCA_009831015.1). Taxonomy (NCBI): domain Eukaryota; kingdom Viridiplantae; phylum Streptophyta; class Pinopsida; order Pinales; family Pinaceae; genus Picea; species Picea engelmannii. Next base: position 73,076 of record ML805377.1, on the reverse strand, counting down.
CCTCATGGAGATCTGAACGAAGTCATCTCCCCATGAATGCATGTTCATTGGGAAATTTTCTACAAAGACAAATAGATGTTCCCTCCAAGGGTCCACAAGTCACAATAATCATGCAAAGTAAGCCATATCTAATACAAGAACCACTCGAACATGCGCATCAAACCCCCCTTTTTCAAATTAAACAAATGCTCAAGACCTTATAAGTTTTTCCTAATTTAGGTATGGGAGGTGTGTCATGGTGCCCTATTGGGTAATCCAATCCCCAAGTCAAGTGAGCTTTCCCGAGAAGAACTTATCTAAGTCATGTAGTGAGTGTGAGGTGGTTTGGGAAATAATTATAGGTATGGGGTCCTTAACATACGAGGGTTTGTATTGTCTCATTTATGGGTGCCTTTGTAGAAGGTGTGTTGCATCCTTCATTTTCAATGCAACCTTTTTCCAAACCATTTTCCATTTAATTTATTGGAGTCCAAAAATTGAGTACTATATGCAAGGGAAAGTAAAGAGTACCACAATACCACTTGAATCTAGGATACATTGAGTGCCATGTGAAATGGAAAGTAAAAGACATTTCAATGCACCCCCTCGACAAGAGGGACATTTATCAATTATGTGATTTATTTTGCAGGTCCTTCATTTTTTTGAGAAGCATTTTATTGTTCCCATGACCTAAGGGCGAGCATCTAGAAGGATAATGATTTTCTTTTATCTTTTTCTAGCTACAATTCCTCTGGGCCTTCAACCCCTTCTTCCCATGAAACAAGGTACAATCCCTTCTTGGGTCAATGAACCCAAAGACCCAAAAGATAAGGAAACATAAGGGTAGACTAATGGAAGGTGGTATGAAAGGATGGGAATGATAGGATAACCCTTCAAAGAACCACCCAGTAGAAACCCTTTTCCTGAGGGTGACCTAACTACTATAATACCATGTCACTCACCAAGGTGAAACTAGGAAAACGGTATAAATTCCAATCAAACGTTCTATAATCAAGAAAGGATTCTCGACAACATGCTCAAATGCTTCAAATATTAAAATGAAACTTACCATGGTACCAGACTCATTACCTAATGGAACAAGATTTGTTGTCTTCTTGGACCTAGCCGATGTGTGGATGTTGCTCTGTTGCTGGTGATGAATGATGAGGAATTCATGAAAAAAGGGGAATCCAGACTCTGCTCGACGATTTGGCTCTCGGAACTCCATGTATGCTACATGTGGGCCTCGAGACATGATCTCCTTAGTTACCCCTAGGATGAGGGGGGTACCATCAGGTTGCTTCTTGGGGACATGTTCTCACTATAGAGAACATGATAACCTCATTATATCCTGGTATGAACTGTGCCTACACACTCAATAAAATCATTAGAGCGTCGAGGGTGGTGCTATCACCCCTTATTCTTATGAAAAAATGATCAAAATTCAAAGAAAATGTTGAAAGAAAAATTTCCAATATTTTTATTCTAACATATATATGATCATGCAAACATATAAGTATGACATAGAAATGATGCAAGATACATGAATATAACATGAAAATCATAAGCATGTATGAAAATCAAGCTAAGATAAATGCAAACTATAATACCATGACATGCAAGATGCAATATATATACAATGAAATGCAATATGCGAATTCCTACCCTAACCTACCTATCTACGCTAGACCAAGAAGTCACGTCTCTTCCCAATAATGGGGTCTGAGGAGATGGCCACTAATTGGTAATGGGTGCCTCCTTCCCTACATTGTGTTAAGGTAATAAGAGTCATCGAGAGACTTCCCTCTAACCTTAAATGGACCTAGCCAAAACGTCTTAGAATCGTTTTGGGTACTGGGCTAGCCCATCTTTGCATCCCATTCCAAGACTAAACCTTTGTGTTTGTAATCCCCTCTTTTTGGATCATCTGCTTCTTTTATTACTCTAGTGTATTGCCTTGAGGGAGGTGGGTGGGTTTCTGTGGTAAGGACATCATCTTGGCTTGGTATAATCAATAGTTCTTTATCTTATTTCTTCAATATTTTGATAGATCCAATTTTACTATCCTTATACTTGTCCAACAATTGTTGGTATTCTTCCTTATTTGGCCACTGTATGGCATCAAAATCTTCTTCTTTGGTGAAAGGTAAGTCATCTGGAGAAAAAATTGGAAGAGATTCCTTGTTTGGCTCAGTTATTTATTTTGTCTTTGAATCAATGTCAACTTCTTCAACATGATCCTTGGTGATAGTCATATTGGGCACGCGGGCATAGGTGACATCATCCATAAGTAATTAGATGCTACTCAGATCCATTTGCAATGTGCCACCAAATGTTGCAAGGAAATTCCTAGACAAGATCATGTCCCATACATCAGGGACATATGCCACCACAATGTCCACCGAGATAACTATCTCAGGATACTAGGAAAGGAGGCCTTCACATTTTCTATCACAGAACAAGTGGGAATATCCCTAGATTCAAACCTGCATACATTTTTGTAAGGCCTTGTGGTCTTCAATTCAAATTGTTTCTTTACCTCTAGTGACATCATGTTTTCACTTGCTCCTGTGTAAAGCATGCAATTATTCAATCATTTGTTATTTACTTGTAATGACATAAAAATGGTGGATGATCATCATATTGTACCCTGAAATGATTTGCTTGCAACATTATAGGAGGGTCTACCAGATCATTTTGTACCTTGAAGAATCTTTCAAACATGTTCTTCATTGAAGGGATCATAATGATTTCTTTCAAAGGTATTGTTACATTGATATTTTCCAAGACACTTTCCAAGTCAACATTGTCTGTTTTTGGCGAAGTAGGATTGGGTAGAAACCTACACATTGGTGGCGATGGAAGTTTTTGTTGAGGAAGATTGGGGTCAGTGGGAGGGGCTTGAGGTGATCTGTTTTGTCTTGTATAGACTTGTAACTCTTGCCTCTTCAACTTATCCCTTTAATCATTATCTAAAATGTTTATAAATTCCATCCTATCCCTCCTAGCATCTTATTTTATGCCTTCTTCATGTTGTTCGAGTGTGATATTGAGACATACTTGTGGCTCTTCAACAAAGCATAATTCATAATGTTCACTTGATCAGGGTCTTCATTGTTCATTGTACATTCATGCTCCCAATGTGTATCCTTACACTAAAAACACCAAGGAGTCCTTGACATCTAGGTAAGGGTTCCTTGACATACAAGGGTTTGTATTGTTTCATTTATGGGTGCCTTTGTAGAGGGTGTGTTGCGTCCCTTGTTTTCAATGCAACCTTTTTCCAAACCATTTTCCATTTAATTTATTAGAGTCTGAACATTGAGTGTTATATGAAAGGTAAAGTAAAGAGTACAACAATGCCACTTGAAGCTAGGATACAATGAGTGCCATGTGCAATGGAAATAAAAAGACACCACAATGCACCCCCTCGACAAGAGGGACTTTTATTAATTATGTGATTTATTTTGCAGGTCCTTCATTTTTTGGAGAAGCATTTTATTGTTCCCGGGACCTAAGGGTGAGAATATAGAAGGAAAATGATTAGATTTTGTCTTTTGCTAGCTACAATATCTCTTGGCCTTCAACCCCTTCTTCTCATGAAATGAGGTACAATCCTTTATTGGGTCAATGAACCTGAAGACCCAAAAGATAAGAATAAAAAAGGGTAGAATGATGGAAGGTGGTAAGTATGGACGAGAATGATACGATAACCCTTAAAAAATCCTCACAGTAGCAACCCTTTTCTAGAGGGTGACCTACTTACTACGAGACCATGTCACTCACCAAGGTGAAACTAGGAAAAAAGTATAAATTTCAAGAAAAGGTTCTATAATCGAGAAAGGATTCTATGCAACATGCTCAAATGCTTCAAATATTAAAATGACACTTACCATGATATCTGACTGATTAACTCATGGAGAAAGAATTGTTGTATTCTTGGACCCAGTCGATGTGTGGATGTTTCTCTATTGTTGGTGATGAATGATGAGGCATTCATGAAAAGAGGGGCCCTTCAAGATCTGATGGACGGTCTGGCTCTTGGCACTCCATGTATGATACCTGTGGGCCTCGAGACATGACATCCTTAGTTACCCTTAGGATGAGGGGGGTAACAAGCTCTTTATACCAACAAATATCTTGATGATGTCTTTGTTGTTTTAAAATAGTTNNNCACACACACACACACACACACACACACACACACACACACACACACACACACACACACACATATATATATTTGTGTCTGGATCAACAAACACCAGTCTTGGAAGGAGCCACTTTCTTCTCAGTTACGAGTACCTCCTCTAACCCTGGCCCCTCTATTACCATTTTAATAAATAATTTGTCCTTTAAAAGTCCTGAGTGCTTGCTCTCTCCTTCCCCCCCCGGCACCCTCCCTTGATTACTGTTCTACCCTTCTTTCCACCTCCCTCCTTACCCCCTCCTTGTCCCGCCCTTTCCCCAACCTCCTCTTCATCCCTCCTTCCCCTGCCTTGTTTTCTGCCCCGACCTCAGTGGATTCACTACGTCCTCGTCTGATACCTCCTCAAGACATTATTTCTTAAGATCCCTGAACAAAGAACACTCAAGAGGTTTATCCCTAGACCTAACTCTAGCAGAGAAAAGTGGGAGAGGCAGAAAATCCCTCATTTCAAAAGCTCAGAAGAAAGCCAGGATTGATCTTTTAGTAGGAAAACAGGTCTCTATTGAAAGGGCACTTAGAGCAAGGCGAACCCTAGGAAAGGGGCCTTGATGAAGTGTTGCTCCTTCAATTGTAGGGAATTGGATGGCCCCTTCAAAAGACCAATCCTTAAAAGGATGATAATCATAGAACATCTGGATGTCCTACTCTTTCAAGAAACCTTGGGGGAAGGGTGGAAGTTTATAACAAACTCTCAGCGCTACTACCCAACTGGAGTTTCATTACTTTGGACTCTATCGGGAGATCAGGAGGACTATCTATTGGATGGAACTCTCATACTATAAAAGTCATTAACTCTTGGGGTTTTGACTCTGGACTTGGGATCACAGTGACCTCAAAAGAACTTGAAGAATCCCTCCATATTGTAAACATATATGGTCCCTTTCATATCAGAGGCTCTTACTGGGACACTTTCTTCTCCAAGTCCTTCTTAAAAGAAAAAATCTTAATCTTGGGAGGAGACTTAAACTTCTTTTTTGGTTTTAAAGAAGTCTGGGGAACTCATGCGAGATCGAACCCCCTTTCGAGCTACTTCACCCAAAAACTGGAAGAATTCAATTTATTAGATATTGAGCCGGTCAAATTCAAACCTACTTGGAGAAATAATAGATTCAGAGAAGACAACATAGAAAAAAGACTGGATCGTTTTTTGATAAAGAATACTCTACTAGAAAAATCCTTTCATTTGAAACAATGGATAGGACATGGGGGAATCTCTGATCATTATCCGATTTTCCTTGAATTAAGAACTGGGATGGATAAACCACCTAGTCCTTTCAAATTTAACAGAACTTGGCTCAATGATGACACTTTTTTAAAGTTGGTTAAGGAAAATTGGCGGGTATACAATCCAGAGAGAACTGAGGTGGCAGGTTTACACTTTGTTAAAAATATTCACATAATCAAAGAGAAAACAAAGAACTGGTCTCATCAGAAACTTCTAAAGGAGGATTTGGAACTAAGGGAGTTGGAATCACAATTAAACCTTATCTCGGAAGAAGAGGGTGGAGGATTTGACTCATCAAATGCCAAATTAAATCTGATAAAATTGGAAGAAAGGAGAAATAGACTATTAAAGGAAAAAGAAGAAACCTGGAGATTAAAAAGCAGAGCCACTTGGTTGAAGAGTGGAGATGAGAACACAAAGTTCTTCCAAGCATATGAAAAGGGCAGGAAATGAACAAACTCAATTTGGCAACTAAAAGATCATGACGGAAAAAAGAAGCATACTTTTAAAGGAATGGAAAAAATTGGAAAAACCTTCTTCCAGGACCTCTACAAAGAAGAAAATAAGGCCACTATTGAAGAAGTGATTCGAGTGGTACAACAATTTCCTGGCTTTACAAGGGAGGAAGACAACATAATTCTTATGGAAAAGGTAACCCTAGAAGAACTAAAGAATGTAATGAACAACTTTCAAAAGGACAAAATCCCAGGACCAGATGGATGGACAATTGAGTTCTTTCTGGGTTTCTTTGATCTTATTGGACAAGACTTACTAAGCCTAGTTGAAGAGACAAGGCTTTCTGGACAAAAGCCACTTAGTTTAAATTCAACCTTCATTGCCCTTATCCCAAAAAAGGATAATCCATACACCCTGGATGATTTCAAACCAATATCTCTATGCAAAAGTATCTACAAGATCATTTCCAAAGTCATAGCAAGAAGAATTAAGAGGGTACATTCTGACAAAATTTCTTTGGAACAATTTGGGTTCCTGGAAGGCAGATAGATTCACGAAGCAATAGGAGTGGCACAGGAAGCCCTTCACAACATAAAGACCAGGAAGCTAAAGAGTGTGGTACTAAAAATTGATCTTTCCAAAGCCTATGACAGGGTAAGTTGGCTTTATATCTGACTACTTTTAACACATCTAGGCTTTACAGTTCCTTTCATCAGATGGATTATGTGCTGCATTACAACTGTGACCTTCTCAGTGCTCATAAATGGTTCATCCACGACCTTATTTAGATCTGAAAGGGGCTTAAGACAAGGTTGTCCACTTTCCCCTCTTCTGTTTCTTCTCGTCGCTGAAGGACTTAGCAGGGCTATCGCAGCAGAAAAACGGTCTGGGTCCTTCCCAAGTATCAATATCTCCAATAATCTACACACCTTCTCTTTGTATACGAATTCCTTGTCTTCACCACAGGAACAAGAGGGGAGGCAAAGACTCTCAATAATACTTTGAATCTTTTCTCCAAAGCGACAAGAATGACTATAAATGAAGGAAAGTCTACCCTTACCACCTTTTGCCTCTTAGAATGGGAAAAAAACAGTTATCGACTTTTCTTCCCTTTTGAAGAGAAAATTATTGATGAAGGTCTCAAGTACCTGGGGTTATCTTTGAAACCAAATGATTACAGGAAGGAGGATTGGACTTGGCTTCTCAAAAAATTAGAAAAAAGGTTAAGTTCTTGGAGTCATAAATGGCTTTCCAGGGCTGGAAGATTAGTTCTAGTAAAATCAGTATTGGAAGCGATCCCAGTATTTTGGATGTCTCTGTCTTGGATCCCATAAGGAACTTTGGAGGCAGCTAGAAAACTCTCTTTCATATTTCTGTGGAGTGGAAAGAAAGATACAAATGTGACCCCTTGGGTAAGATGGAAGAGGATTGCAGTCCCAAAGGATTTAGGAGCATGGGGCTTAAAAAATATACATTTTTTCTCCAAAGCATTAGTTGCAAAAGGGGGATGGCGCCTACTCTCTACAAATAACCTCTGGAAAAAGGTTGCCATTAAAAATTACATTGAACCAAACTCATTGGAATCATGGATCAGACGAACTCAGAAAAATCTCAAAGGAGCTTCAACGATTTGGAAGGCAATTATAAAGTCTTTCCCTGTAATAGGGGTTGGTCTTGCTTGGAAGGTAGGAAATAGACTTTGGGTAAGGTTAGGGGCATATCCTTGGACAGGAAGCGAAGGAAAACACTTACTTTCATACCTTTTACTATCTACCTCAAAACAAAAAGGAATTATTACCTTAAACTCGCTTGCTGACCAGTCTTCCACTACTCTTTGGGCTCAAGGGTGGAAATCTGCCACCAGTCTCGAATTAAACATTGAGGAGTCAACATAATTGGAGAGTTACCTAACAACCCTAAAATTTCTCAAATCAAGATAAGAGAACAAGAAGATGAATTGGTGTGGGACAGAAATGATTCAGGCATCTACACCCCAAAGGAAGGATATTTACACCTAATACAAGAAACATCTCAAGATGAACCACTCTGGTGGTGGAAAAAGATCTGGAAGATCAATGGTCCTGCCAAGTCAAAAAATTTCTGGTGGAGTGTGCTATCAAACAAAGCCCCAACCTGGAACATACTCCAGAAATTTTTTTTTGCTAGACCAGGTAGATGCCCACTGTGAAAAATTGAGGGAGAAACGACACACCACCTTTTTCTTGAATGCGCTTACCAAAAAATGGTTTGGACAAAAGTTTCAGGTACTTTGAAGTTCCTTTTCCGATGGGAAGGCCACACCTTAGAACAATCCTGGAAGAACTGGTGGGAAAACCCTTCTTACAAAATCTACAGATTAATCCCTTTACTGATCACTTGGGGAGTATGGTTAGCAAGAAATGAAGCCATCTTCAATGAGGTAAATATAGCTCCTGGAAAAACCTCACTAAACAGTCTGACAATTTTCTCCTCCTTTCCATCAAAAGAAAGAACCAAGAACAGAATAATAAAAGAAGTAATAATTTATAAATCCTCACCTTGGGGTTTTTTTGACGGAGCATCCCAACAATACACCTGAGGAGGAAGTTTACTATACTACTCAAACACACACTACTACACACTAACGTCTGGATTGGGAAATGGAACAAATAATTATGCTGAATTAATGAGCCTCAAACTTCTCTTGGTCTTTGCACTTGATAAAGATTGCAAAAAGTTAACAATTTATGGAGACTCAAAAAATGCAATAAACTGGATAAATGGGACTCAAATATGCAACAATATCAGACTTGCCAATATTGTAGAAGATATAAAAACATTGCAGAAATTTTTGATTCCTTTTCCTGTCAACATGTCTACAGGGAAAGAAATGAAGAAGCAGACAGGGCTTCGAAAAAGGGCACACACATGGAGGTGGGCCACTGGAAGATCACAAAGTTCTTAAACGAACAAATACAGGAACAACATAGAACCTTTTTGTAAATGAATGTAACTTTTAATATTTTTTTTCAAGATTTTGGACTGCAAAATCTATGAAGGATGCTATGGAAAATGAAGACAGAACTTCGTGCTCGGAAGCATTACAGGTTTATTGTAGTGATTTTTTAAAATCCTACGGGATGAAGAAGACAGTACTACATGATATGAAGTATACAAAAATACTATATCACAAGAACACACCATGAGGTGTATCTACAAAATGTAATTTTGATTATCATAATGAAAATTACGCTTTTTTTTCTGAGGAATATATATATATATATATATATATATATATATATATATATATATATATATATATATATATATATATATATATATATA
>ML805377.1:52130-63753 GCA_009831015.1 Picea engelmannii | reverse complement strand
AAAGGTGATACAATAGGAGAAGAAAGGAGGCATTAGAGCATATCTCCCCTTAATGACAACTTCCTAAACTCCTAACATATACTGAAGTTTGGAAAACTTCATTTCTATAAGAGACTTTGTGAAAAATTATGCAACTTGATCTTATATAGGGAAAAAGAGCACTTCAATAACTCGATCATGAATAAGCTTTCTAATGAAGTGAATGTGTTGTTGTTATTGGAATCCAAACTCTCAAAGGATCTATCGAAGCCATAATGCTTCTTGACTTGCATTAATCGGTGCTTGGTACTATGCTTCTATTGAAGAAAGATAAATAGCTTGTTGTTTCTTATAAGCCCAAGTGACAAGTTTGGAACCAAGGATGAAAATATAACGTACAGTAGACTTGCGATCATCAGGGTTTCCATCCCGATCTACCAACCAACAAAGGAGCCCCCCCTTAATTTTAATGTATCCCAAACTAAGCTATACCCCATACATATCGAAGTATCATTTTTGCTACTTTCCAATGGTTATCATAGGGTGTTTTGATATACTAGGAAACAAGATCAACATCAAAGGAAATATCAATATGTGTATGAGTCAAATACAGAAGGAAACCAACTAACTACTCGTACAAAGTGGCATAAACTCTAAGATTAGTACATGTGGAAACAAGTTTGACTCTGAACTGGAAGGGAGAATGGGTTGGTTTAGATTATTCCATGTGAAAGCAACAAACAAGGTCTCATGCATACTTAGACTGGGAAAGAGAAATACCTTCCTTAGTTTTCAATACTTGGAGGCTAAGGAAATAATGCAAATAGCCTAAGTCTTTCATTTCAAATTTCTTTTTAAGGCTATATTTCACATGGGTTAAAATTTTAGGATCACTACCTGTGAGGATAAGGTCATCAACATAAAGAACAAGTATTATGAGATGGCTTCCTACTTTATTGGTATAGACATTAGGGTCAAAATGACATCTATAAAATCCAATGTCAAGAATAAAGTTTTCCATTTTTGCATACCAAACTCAAGGAGATTGATTAAGACCATAGAGATATTTCTTAAGGAGACATACAAGGTTGGAATCATTCTGAACATAGCCGAGAGGTTTTTCCATGTAGATTTTTTCATGCAAATCCCCATGCAAGAAGGGAGATTTAACATCCATCTGATGGACCTCCCATTTATGTGAGGCATCAAGGGATAGAACAAGGCGAATGGAATTCATTTTGGCTACAAGGGAAAAGGTTTCATTGGAGTCAATGACTTCAACTTGAGAGAATCCTTTAACAACTAATCAAGCCTTATGTCTTTCAACACTTCCATTTGATGCACACTTATTTTTTGTATACTCATTTACATCTGACACGTCTTCTTCCTTTTAGAAGAGGTACAAGATCCCAAGTATCGTTCGCCATTAAAGAACAACATTCTTCATTCATTGTTGTGTCCCAATATGGATGACCAGAAGCTTATGCAATTGTGTCTAGATCACGAGTCTCTGAAACTTGAGCCAAAAGAGAAGAAGCTTGTTGGAAATGTGAAAAAGTTTGACGTTGATATGAAATATCACTGACAAGATCACCAACTGCTTCTTGTGTTGAACGAACCCATCTGGGAAGCAGTGTTGTTGGTGCAAGTTCATGTTCAATAGACTTATCTGGAGGAAGGTTAGTAGGCTGAGGTGGAATTTCATCCTCATTTTCATCATCTGAAGAAGAAACCAAAATAATCATAGAAGATGGCACAAACACTAAAGATGGTTTGCAAGCTGAAGATGGCACAAACGTCGAATTAGGCTCGCATACCAAGAGATTTTATTCAAACTTAATATCTCTTCTAATAATTATTTCATTGGAATGAGGTTGAAGAAGTCAATAAATTTTGACATCTTCATAATATCCAACAAAAAATCACCTCTCACTTTTAGGATATAATGCTTTCCTTTTCTCATTAGGAATGTGATCCCATGCTACACTATCAAATACACAGAAATGGCTTACATCTGGCTTAATTTTAGTCCATGCTTCTTCTGGTGTTATATTTTTTAAATCCTTTGTGGGAGTGCAATTTACCATGCAATTTACACAGTTGACGACTTCCACCCAATAATGAAGACTTAATCTCTTAGATTGGATCATACAATTAACCATTTCTTTTAATGTGAAATTATTTCTCTCATCAACACCATTTTGTTCTGGTGTATATGGAACAATATGTTGCATTTGAATGTCATGTGCAGTGTAGTAACTTGTAAATTTTTTGTTCACATATTCACCAACATTTTCTATTCTTAACCTTTGAAGTTAACGTTTAGATTATTTTTCTACAAGGGCCTTGTAGGCCAAAAATATGTCAAAAACTTCACTCTTAAGTTTTAAGAAGTAAACCCAAGTGCGTCTGGATAAGTCATCAATGAAATTTAAGAAGTACTTGCACCCAAAGAAAGAAGGAGAAGAAAGTGGACCAAACAAATCACTGTGAACAAGATGAAAAGGGGTCGAGGCATGCCAAGAGTCACATTTGTCAAAACTATCTCGATGATGTTTGTCGAGAACAAAACCAACACAAATACCATCTCTACAAGAAACAAGAGGAAGACTAGTCACCATATTTTAATTAGATAGTTGTTGCCATGAGAGATAGTTTAGATGACCAAACCAATCATGCCAAAATTTGCTCAAGTCATCGATATGAGAAACAAAAACTGATGGAAAAGATGATGAACCAAAGTTGTCAAATTTGTACAACCTGGTAATATGATCAACAATTATGGTATCTAGAACATACTTAGGATCTTTCAAATCCTTGATTACAACACTTGGTGAGGTGAAAACTCTACAGTTTTACCTTCACTTGAATGAGTGATATGATACAAGGATAGAAGGTTGCATAAAAGAATTGGAACACATAATACATCATTGAAATGACCATTATCTACCTTATTGTTCCAGACCCTACAAAACTAAGAAATCTATCATCACCAACAAATATTTATTTGGTGTTACATTCATTAAGAGAAGAAAAAATGGATTTATCCTTAGCCATATGATAAGATGCTCTAGAATCAGTAAGTCACTCATCAATATAAGAAGTAGATATTGCATTGAAAGATAAACCAAAAGAAGAAAGTGCATGTCCATGAGAAGAAGAGTTAGAATATGAATAATCGAGATTGATGTTGTGCTTCTTTATCACTACTTTCGAGGATTCCATATTTTTTAAACATTTAAATTCTAGTTGACCATCTTGCCCACAAAAGTTGCAATGTCTTTCAATCTTTTTACCTTTTGTTTTTGGTCCTTTGTCACCATTGGGAGTAAAATATTGTTGAGAGGGTTTGGGACCCATGCTTTCCTTGTTGTTGTAGGGAGGATGTTTCTTCTTTGGATGCTTTGTTTTGTCTTTTTTTTTAGCCACCGAGGCTTTGTTAGATGTACCTACAATGTTCATCACTCCAAGTTGCAAGAGATTATATTTCTCTCTAATTAGAGAATCAAAAAATTACTCAAGAGTGGGAGCTTGGTAAGCACCCCTTAGAGCTTCTTTGGTGGCATAAAAAGTAGATACAAAAACAACATATGCACTACCAATATTAGCAAGAATAACATATATGCATCGGTCATCCCCCAGATCCATTTTACAATCTTTGAGAAAAATTATAAGTGTTTTGAACTTAAATAAATAATCTTCAATGCAAGGGAAATCATTGGGACTTAAAATCATTAACAATTTTTAAATCTGGTGGGCTCACATCACATTTTGTTTACTGTTATCGCGCAGTTTGTATTTTAGGTCACAGGCTACAGGATAGTGGACAAACTGGCGTAACAGGAACCTTCCCCACCCACTGTCACCTCGATGGGGAGGTTCTTTCTATTTAGGGAGGTTAGCCCAGGGGATACGTCCCCGGTAACCTGGGGTTTGAAGAGGCAAAGAATATAAGGTCAAGAAGTAAGGTTTTTCCCTCCTCTCAGGTTACCACCGGTATCAAATAATCCCACTAATCAACCAATAAAGAAGTGAAGTCCCTGTTGAGAACACCTGCTCGGAACAAGACAATAACAACACAATATATATATTTGCAGGTTATAATTCAAAGGGTTATTACTTCTTGACTATCTGATTTCATTTAACAAGCAATAGAACAGATAAGACGAGGTCATCGTTTTACTAATTAGCCAATAAAAATCACCAGTTCATCAATATCTATCACAAAATGACCAAGCCAACAATATTATCAATCAAAATTATCTCAATGAAGGCCTGATGTCATCATTAATTGCTGAGTTAGAGGGGTTGATGTGTCAAGTATGACGTCAGCCCTAGTTAGTGGCGTCAGGGTTAGTTAGGGTTTCAAAATGAAAGTTTTAAAAGATGATTTTGAACACTACAAGCTCAACGTTGGAGAGAAAACCAGTGCCTTAGGGTAAATGGAGTCAAAGTAAAGGCAAAAAGTCTCGGGAGGACTTGAACTTAGAGACTAGAAGGTAGGGTTCCAAGGTGCTGCAATGGCAAGGCCCTGTAATCAAAACCTTAAGGGAAGGAGGCTCACTCCGGTGTTGCTTAAGCAAGGCCTCGTGCTCCTTCCTCTTTCTCTAAATACACTTGGCAAAACGGCTAGCTTCAAAGTACAGGTTTAAGGGAGAAAGTGTTGCAGGAGCAATGCTTTCAAACCCTAGAAGGTTAAAACCCTAGGTGTAGACTTAACTAGGCCTAGGACGTCTCCTCTTTTCAACCTATAACTTTAATGCTAACTCAGAAAAAGGGAGGAAAGTGGAGCAACGAATAGGCTATATCTTCCTTTATCAATGGCTAAAATTTATTTCTCAAGCATGGGGACATATAACAATGACCTACTAGTGTGCTTGCTACCTAGAGTTTCAAGATTTAGCAATATAATAGCAATATAATAGCAAATGTAAGAAATTAAGCCTACAACCATTCACTTAAGAAGTTTTGCATGAGAAATTCACTTACATATCATGAAGAATGCATAATCAAACCCTAGTTGTAAACCTTCCATGAGAGAAACACCACATATGCCAAGAAGAATCCTCCAAGAAGAGTTGCGCCTCACTTAGAACACCAAAAATACCAAGCAAAAGACTAAAAGATAATCTCTCACAAGAGAGTGAGTTGTGTTATGTTTAAAATGAGGAGAAACGTCCTCTATTTATACCAATCCACGACCTTTCAATTAAAATTTAGGTCATTAAAACAACCGACAAGGCTGACTACAAAATTTACACTATTTTACATTAACTGCTAGAAAAATGACATAATATGAGCAAAAAGAGGGACGTCAAGCCCTTCTGAGGGAGACGTTGGCCCTTTTTGGGCATTTCCAGCATCCAGAAGCCAGACGTTGGCCCTTCTAGGGCTCCTCCAAGCTGCCACATGTGCCAAACAACCTCATCACATTGCCACACGCTCAGAATAACGTCCTTCTCTCTTGGGTGACGTCCTGTCCATCAAGCGGCAAACGTTCCATATGCAATGGATGATTCCCCCTAGGCCGGGCTCTACCAAAGTGTCCTGGGTGGAACATCCTTCTTTCTTCTCATGCAAAGGCTCATCATAAAGCTGTCCTGTCTCTGCCATCCAACAACCATCTGATGGGCTCTTTATCCCCATGGAGGTCCGAGCTAATCATATCCCCATGCGTACCGGTCCACTGGTACCTGTCCGTTGGGTATGGTCCTGCACATCAAAAACTACGCCCTCCATGGGCTCATCAGTCCTCGGGATCATAGCAATGTCAATCATGTTTCATCATTAAATTTATCAAATACATGCATAAAATCCCTATCATATCATCTAATAGCTCAAAGACATTACATCGATCCACAAAGCTGAAGAAATAGACAGAATAACCTATTGGGCCAGTATCCACAAGAAAAGGAAGGTTTCCACAGAAGATCATTCAAGCCATGTACATGAAGTGGTATGGTCTAAGGATGTCCAGTCATAGTGAAGACCAGGGGTAGGTATTTTCCGTGGGTACCTTTGTAGGAGGTGAGCTGTACCCGTCATGGATGCACTTTTTTCTAAGCCCTTTTACTGCCTTTATTTGGATGAAAAAAAAAACCCTCAAATTTGCATGAACTTTTTCAAAAAGTAACTTAAAAAAAAGGACTTGAACTCAAGACCTTTTATTGAATAAAGCAACTTTCAACCAAGTGAGCTAGTGCAAAATATACAATAGTTTTAATGGAGGAGGGTTTTTTTTTTACTCTTGCCTTGAAGTGCATGCTTACCCCCAAAACCCTTGTTTTTTCCCGCAAAAATACTTCATCACGACTGCATACAAAAACAAATGAAATTTAAAAAAAATAATCTCTGATCCTCAACAATAATTGGGTTAGGTCTTAGTTATCTTACCGAGAAAATGCAAGTTTTCTCTCTATTTTGTATTTGTTGAGCTCGCATAAAGCACATAACAAAGAGCATACATATAAAATAAAACACTTTCCACTTTGTTTCTAATTTGTTGAGATTTCACTAAGCACACGACAAAGAGCATATGAAGACCAGAAAGAGTAGAAAAACTAGAATAAAAAGTAGAAAACTGAAATATTAACTCTGTAATTTTATTTTATTTTATTTTAAATGGTGTATAATGAGTTTATACCTATGGATTTGAAAACAAATGGTTGTATCTTAGGAAAACAAAAACCTTTGTGAGTGAAACTAAAAGTGTTTCCAACTAAAAGTAGAACTCTAGATGCAGTGGAATGGTCTGCTCCATCCAAAAATGCACATAAATAGCATAAACTAGAAATGTAACTACACGGGATGGAATCTCGATCTACAACATGAGTGGGTCCTTCAACGAGCTTTGATACCATGTTCAAAAGAATAGGGTATTCCCACATAGGATGAACACCTTTCGTAACCACTCACACAACCAGATCAAAGATCAATACACTGATGTTTTTATGTGTTTAAAAGCCTCAAAGAGGAAAACAGTCCATGACCCCATCCAACGTGGCCACTTGAGGCAATATATTAATGCAAAAGTAAAATATTTTACAAGAGAGTTTTTGACAAGCGATCATCAACAAATGACCCTCTATACTCTTTAAACAGAGATCGTAGACCAATTGAGTGTTAAGCTCAGATCAATATAGTTGTTAAGATTGAAGAGAATATGATTCGTCAGATCACTCTATGTTTAAAACATATCATGATTGTTGGATTACATAACTACAAATTCATACTAAATAAACACACTTTTACCTAAAGACATAATAGACCAAGTTGATCTTAACTAACTCCTAAGTGTCTAAATATCCAAACAAACGTAAACAAATTTGTTAATAATTAAAAATAGTTTATAACAACAAATTTCTATCCCTCATCAAGGATTTCAAATGGCATAAAAAGTGTTCAATTGTTAGGTAGTTAAAGAGATAGTGGGGGAGCCTAGAGGGCCCATAGTGATAATAGTGGAGGCCATTCAATGTAAGGTGGACTAGGTCCACTATATTATTAAATAAGGCCCACTATGATGGTTAAATATAATAAATGGGTAGTTAGATATAATAAATGTAAGAGAACTTCTTAGAAGGTTCTACTTCTACAAGATTCCTCCTCTAGAATGTTCTTAGGTGATGGTAGCACTATATAAAGGGGTTCAATCAATGTAATGAGAAAATGAAGAGAAGTATTGTATTTGGAGTTGAAGCTCATAAGGAGGTTTTCCCCTCGAAAAGGCAAGTGGACATGAGAGGAACCCTTCCATAATAGAATCCATTGTATGGTGTTGCCTTACCTCAAGGGTTTGATATAATAAAGAGGTGATTTTCTATATTGTTTCATATATCTTGTGTGGTGATTGTATTCATATATATTTGGTACTATTGTGGTATTTTGTATTCATGTATTTGAAACATAACAAGTGGTATTAGAGCACTTTCCTTGGCTAAAGAAGAGGATAATTTTTTGGCTCTTTTTGCAGATTTTTTCTAGAAACAAAAATAGGGTGGCGCACTTCAGGTTCATATCTGAATATTTTTTAGCATAATTTGGCTAAAAAAAATTAGGTATTTGAATTCATCTCGGAAAAATACTCAATTTCAAAAAAACAATCAATCGAAACAGAGTTTGGGAAGTAAAGTTATGAGCATTTTAAATTCAACAATTTTTCAGGGTTTTTCGTGACGACGGCGAGACTGCAGAGTTCGTAACTTTTCATAGGGTGCTCAGATTGTTACCAGATCAATGCCATTGGATAAATTGTTTTAAGAGATTTCTTTTGGTATATTTTATGTGGTGTTTCCAATGGATATTTCCTCTAAAACCCTCAAAGAAATTCTACAAATCAGTGAAGCATTCAAATCCCAATTGTGTGACACATTGTATGACACATTGCATGACATGTTGCATGACCTTGCAGATGGCCTCAATGATATTTTTCGTAGTATTCAAGATTCATTGGATAGAATGTAGGAGATATTTCTTATGGCAGACATCAGGGATGAATATAATCAAGAAATGTATGCTTGGTATGATTTTGAGGCCGGTTGCGATGATTGGTATATGGATAGTTGTCATTTCTGGGATGACAACCACTTCCATATTTTATTTGATGACTCTACTCCACCTTCTGTAGAGAACATCAATGTCCCATATCAGGAGCTAGTTATAATTACCAACGTCTAGCCTGCATATTCTACAATGGTATTGTTCCTTCCAGATTCAACTTTGATCCTCTCCCACTATGTGGATGAATATTCTTATTTGGATCCACATGATAGGTGTCAGTATTGGGAGCATCATTTTCAGTTGGTTATTAGGTGTCAATATCTTTCGTGTGGAGTTCACATGAGAAATTGGACATGGGACCCTGATTTACAATGGCAGTTGGACTACTTCAGCATGGTGGCTTCCATTTCTCAATGGGACCCTGGTTCTCTAGTCTACTTCAACACTATGGTCCACACTTATCCATGGGACCCTGGTATATGGTTGTACATCAAACGTTGAGGGCAACACTTTCTTAAGGGGGATGTGATGTTAGGTAGCTAGAGAGGTAGTGGGGAGGCCCATAGGGCCCATAGTGATAATAGTGGAGGCCATTCAATGTAAGGTGGACTAGGTCCACTATATTATTAAATAAGGCCTACTATGGTAGTTAGATATAATAAATGGGTAGTTAGATATAATAAATGTAAGAGAACTTCTTAGAAGGTTCTACTTCTAGAAGATTCCTCCTCTAGAATGTTCTTAGGTGATGGTATCACTATATAAAGGGGTTCAAACAATGTAATGGGAAAATGAAGAGAAGTATCATATTCAGAGCTGAAGCTCATTAGGAGGTTGCCCCCTTGAAAAGACAATTGAACAGAAGAAGATCCCTTCCATAATAGGATCCATTGTATGGTGTTTCCCTACCTCAAGGATTTGATATAATAAAGTGATGATTTTATATATTGTTTCATATATCTTTTGTGGTGATTGTATTCAGATATTTTTAGTACTATTGTGGTATTTTGTATTCAAATCTTAACATCAATTATGAGGTCACGATGAAAAATTGTGACAAAATTTTGAAAATAGATTTTATGTTGAAAAAATACCAAGAGGAGTGGAGTGGTGGAGATTTGATTCACTACATCAACTCTCCACCACTTTGCCACATACTCAACCCATCCTTCCTCCTTCAGTTCCCTTCCACCAACCATGTTGGTTTTCTTATTTGTTTTTAATTTATTTTTGCTCACTAGTTTCATGAAGGAAAAATACAAGTTTCACGAAAGTAAGAATATGAAAAGAAAAATACAAGTTTCATGATTTTTGTACTATTGTTTTATCAAAACGCAAAATTTTAATCATGAATATTGTATTTGATATTGGAATTTTTGAACATTGCAAAACCACTTTTTTACATATATTTATTTTTTATTTTAAGAAATTTTATAATGTTTTTAACAATAGCATTAGAGTGAATTTTTTTAATCATACAATAATATTAAATATTTGCAAATAACAAATTTTTATCTAGTTCAATATTTTTAAAATATTGACATGTTGATTTTAGAAATCACTTAAGAAAAATCTCTAAAAAACTTTTTTTTTATTATTATTAAAGATTTACAAAATACATTTTTTTTTTATCTAGGTCAATATTTGAAAAAAAAAGACATTGATTTTAGAAAATCACTTGAAAAAAAAAATATCTCAAAAAAATTAACATTTTTGTGTAATTTGGCATTTTATAAAAAATCCTTAAATTATCTTAAATTACTTATTTTGCTTATAAACTACCCATCTTATTTGTAAAAATGTTCTAAATGTTTCATAATTTTTTTTCCCAACAAAAAAAATTCTTTATTAACACTAAAAGTGTAATACATGTTTATGTTTACATCCTGGTAATTTTAAGGTCACAGTTAACTCAGACATCAATTTGGTATATGAGACTCCCATGTTTGTAGGACAAGGGACCTTTTTCGTTGAGTGATTTGACTGCTGAAGTCTATAGAGGTGTACATACCCTACCCCTCTAAATTTGAACATGTGATCTCCTATAAGAAAACACATGTTCTTAACCATTAAACCAACTCAAATTGTACAATAATCTATAATATATAATGCATACCAATATAATATAATATAATGTGTACCAAAACATAATCTATATATACATCATATATCATATCAATGTATGTAATATTTTATAATATAATGTTAAATATATGTCTTGATATGGTTTAAATGGATCATTGAGTTTTTATTAAACAATTGATAATATAAAATAAAATTGTTGTTTTTTATTAAACTATTAATAGAGATTACAATTCATGCAACATTTATATACATGTACATATGCAACATGTATATACATTAGTTACATAAATGCTAGAAAATAATGCAATAGTAGTTGGCCTGTGTTGTTTTACATTGAAACATGTTACTTTCATTAATTATCATTATCTAATTATCCATTGATTTAAATTATACTATATTTAAAAATAGTTTGAAGAGTAAATATGTAAATTGAATGGAAGAAAAATAACCCGTCACATCCTCTTCAACCTTGCCCTACAAATCTTCCATTTTCAATATGAACCTAATGACCAACCTCCTGGTTGCAAAATACATCTACTTGAGGACTCCATCAACCATTTGGAAATAACAAAGCAAATTTAGTATGAAGGAACAAATTATATGAGGTTTGCACAAGTTTGATTTTTTTATTTCTATTTTTATAAAGAAAAATTATTGTTATTGAAGAATTGTGGACATTTAAAAACAAAGCAAATTTAGTATGAAGGAACAAATTATATGAGGTTTGCACAAGTTTGATTTTTTTATTTCTATTTTTATAAAGAAAAATTATTGTTATTGAAGAATTGTAGACATTTAAAAGAACAAAACCCTATGATAAATCATATAACATGTTATAAACTTGATCTTCATAGGCCTCAAATTCAATGCAAATGGGGACCATTTGACATAAAATGAAACCATATTTTCTAGTCCTCAGAAGCAAAACCCTAGTTGATAATTTGTTAAGAAAAAAATGGTATCATGCAATCCATCATTGGGTTATTACCTCTACCTTGGACTGAGAACACTATAGCCATGTTTTATTGATGGCCAATTAATCTATTAATTGTTTTGGATA
>ML805377.1:10878-51751 GCA_009831015.1 Picea engelmannii | reverse complement strand
TGGCACAATAGGGCCGACCTCACTAGCTTATAATATAATTAATATTAACCAGATTAATTATCTTTTACATTAATTACCAGTCACATTAAGGTGGGGCCGACCTGTACCCTTTACATTACAATTAGGGTTACAGGCAGGTCTGAATCTTGAAAAATATATCAAGGGATCTTATACACCCACTAGTGTTCATCCACTAGGGGCACATCCATAGGGATTTCCATATCTCCGGATCACTCCATTACACAGAAGAATCACTTCTTCACACACTCACCTATGCTCGTCCACAGGCACGTTGATGCAACATAACTTCTTTCCCACTGCATTACACATGAGAGACATATGTAGTTTATCATCAACTCTTCTGCTCAGAGGAGGCTAATACATCATCTTAATTTCTATTCTCATGACGATGCACCCAACACTTTGGGATTTCACACGTTCACCTTGTGCTCAGCCACAGGCACGTCCAACTCTGCAGATTGCCTTTCTCATAGGAGAATCATCTGGAGTTATTCTAAACTCTTTGAATGGAGGAGGTCATCTCTACGTTCCAGATCTATCTCATATAGGAACCACACACCTTTCTCAGGGGCTTTCTCTCAGGTTTGTAAGTTGGAGAAAGTCTCACATAGCTGCAATGGTCAACATCTCACAGGTTTGTAAGCTGGAGAATGTATCACATAGCTGCAATCATCAACACTCCCTCTCAACTAGGGAGGCATTATTTATCATGCCAAGTCTCACACAGATGTACTTTGAACTTTATCTTGGCTGGAGTCATCAACACTCCTTCTTAACTCTTCTTCACCAAGTTAGTTTGGTGGAGATGTTCGCAATCTTCTCATGTGTAGGAAGGTACTGCATGTGTATAATTTTCTTCTGCATCATATCTATGATATAAGGATACATCTCATCATTTTTTTGATTCATTAGAAAATACTGGGTTCTCAAGGAGCTTTACACACAACTCTTGGTTATCATCATAGGATCCATCTCAAGGTCAAGCAAATCTATTAGAAGCTTATGAAGCCACATTGCTTTGCACACTTGATTCTATATGCTCTGCCTCTATGGTACTCAAGGCCACATAGTTTTGTTTCCTGCTGCATCAGGAAACCATGGAAAAATTCATGGTAGAACAACAACTAGATGTGCTCTTCCGGTCCACTGTACTTTCTTCTCAATCTGAATCGACAAATCCTACAAACTGAAGTTCAATCTAGAGGCATATCTCAGGCCATATCCAACTGTGCCTCATATATATCTCAATACATGTTTTGTTGTTGTTTGGTGAGTCTATCTTGGTTGACTCATGAAATGACTAAGTACATTCAATGTATGGCATGAATCGAGTTTGGTGTTAACCATATACATCAATGATCCAATCAGTTGTGGATCAGTCTCATCTGAATCATCATCAATCTTTTTCTTTAAATCTATCACGATGGATTTTGCATTTTGTCATACATGAACTTCTTTAATACTTTCACTTGTATATTTTCCTTGACTCAGGAAAATCTCATCGGTCTTCTGTCATACTTCTTGTCTCAAGAATTAGTGCATCATACTCAGATAATTCATCTTGAATTCATAAGTCAGGGGTTACTTGTATCCAATAACAAGGCTTTCTGAACAAGTCATCAAAATCAGGATCTCGTCACCAACACTGTAATAATATGGGTTTTGGATCAACAATACTCTTTGCTAAGATTTAAACTCATCAAGAATACATTCATCTGATAATGTTTCCACTTCATGAATGGTATTACGGATGACAATGTAATGGTCTCATTGAATCAAGTGTCTCATCATAGACAACTCCCTCTGTTTGTGAGAGTCCTCTAGTTTTGTATTTTTTGCACTTCCTGCCAACTGCACACTTTCTCTACTTGGAAGTTTTCACAAAATTCCCTTCTAGTTTCTGAATAACATCTTATACATCATTCTTTAATATATACTGGTATTATTCTGTTATGGGATCTTGCCATATTTATTTCTCCTTTTGTTTCTTCAATGAAATGGCTCATGAATGAAGGATAGTTTTCAAAACTCTTTTGCTTTCTCAAGGTGTCCCTTGAGGGACTTGTGTGTCTCTTTGTCTTCTAGCAGAGTTTTGTAGATCACGGGCATGCCTTTTATGCCCCACTTTAATATCTCTGGTTATATCAACTGGATAAGTTGGAATAATGTTTGTCTCCCTCTGAACTGTTGCAGAGGAAGAAGGTGACGTTTCACTGTCAATCTGCATCTGAGATTCTCTAGGTTTGTTGAATGACTATCTCTTCTTTAAGGACAACATCTCTGCTTGTTCTTGCATAATAATAATCAATTAAATATGGTTTGGACTCCCATACTAGGGATAATGGTCCAAGTCTTTGAGGGTTCCCATACTAGGGATAATATCATTCATTTATTCAAAAAAATGCAATCAACTATAAAATTAGAATTCAATTGATTTACTTGGTTTGTATTCATGCTTTAGTTTTTAGAGGAAGTACTTCTCCTCTCTCTTCTCTTCATTATTTTGATGGGGATCTAGATCAATGTCAGTGGTAGAAGCAAATTGTCTTCCCTTCTTCCTGGTTGGACAGTTTCTTGCATAGTGTCCATATTTGTCACATCTGAAGCACTGGATTTCTGAAACATCTCTTCTTTGATAACCTGGATTTGATGAAGACTTTTCATCTTTAAATGTTTGCCTGAAATTTATTTTGAATTTTCCTCCTTTCTTTGTATGGAGTGCAAGAGAATGATTTTCTTTTGAGGAATATTCCACTCCTCTATTTCTAAGTCTAAGTTCTTCTTGAGTACAATCTGTCCATAGATGATCAAAGGTTGGTAGATATTCTCTTCTACTGATACTCTGAAGGAAAGGATCCCACGTTTTTGGAAGGTTGTTGAGAGTGGTTAAGACAAGTTCTCTATCAGACATGATTTCTCCAATGGTATCTAGTTGTTCTTTAGTCTTTGATATCTTCATAAAGAAGATGGCAACTGTGTCACCTTTCGTCATCTTGGTACTTTGAAGTTGGATTTTCAAGGTAAGATCTCTAAGGGTGTTGTCACTTTCAAACATTTCTTTAAATTCTTCACACAGATCATAAGTTGTATTCAAGTTGGAAATACGAGGTAAGAGATGATCTCTTACTGAGTAGATGATTAATTTCCTTGCTTTGACATCTTCTTCCTTTCTTATCTTCTTCTTTACATATGTAGTTGTGTCTGGTAAGGTTTTAGTTACCACATCCAACAGGTCATTTCTTCAAGGGTGACCTGAAGTCTTGATTTCCAGGAGCTGAAGTTGCTTGTTCCATGAAGCCTATCTTCTACTAAGGCTCTGTTCTTCATTTGATTGGTTTCTTCAAACTCTCGCCAACTGGATTTTGAAAACCTAATGATTAGGTTGAATTAGTAACCTTGGATTATGTTGGTCTTATGACTGCCAAAAATCAACTTGATAGTGTCACAGAGATGCTTTCTGATTTAAGAAAAACGTTTCTTCAGAAATCTAAGACTAATATTCTGCAGGAAATTTCGGCACCCTAGAAACCCTAGGGCCAAAAATTCAAAATTCTCGAAATTTGATTTTGAGAGCTTCTAGAGATGTGTTGGAGGAGTCTGTACTCTTCTATGCCAAAGATATCCCCATCGTTCAATTATTAATGGCTATAACACCACAAAAGGGTTGTATGGAATTTTCTGGAAACCCTAGGAGGGTTGTACAGTTCTGCAAAAAGGAGAGGAGAGTTGGTAGATGCTTATGCAATGGGTTATTTCAAGACCTATGCTCTGATACCATGTTGATTTTTCAATGAGAAAGGTTAAGCATGAAGTTCATTCCATTTTTATCATTTAACCATAACCATTAATGTTGCAGCAACCAAGATCACAAGAAGAAGCACCATGCACACGAACACAATAAGTATCTTGGGAAACCCTTCTCAACAAGGGAAGAAAACCTAGCCAAATCCTTTTCTATATTCTTCAAGAGAAATACCTTCACCACCAAGAAAACCTAGCACACAAGAGGGTGCTCAAACCCTATAATACTAATGTCCGAGAGAGGTGCACACTTTTCCCAAGAAGGTGTACTTGCTGAAATTACCAAACTCACTTGAAAGATATGATTCCTCAATGGAGAATTTACCTTTACTTATACTAACCTGAACCTGTCAACATAAGTGTCTATTGGCACAATAGGGCCAACCTCACTAGCTTATAATATAATTAATATTAACCATATTAATTATCTTTTACATTAATTACCAGTCACATTAAGGTGGGGCCGACCTATACCCTTTACATTACAATTAGGGTTACATGCAGGTCTAAATATTGAAAAATATATCAAGGGATATTATACGCCCACTAGTGCTCATCCATTAGGACCACATCCACAGGGATGTCCATATCTTTGTCTCACTACATTACACAGAAGAACCACTTCTTCACACGTTCACCTATGCTCATCCACATGAACGTCCACTCAACATATATTCTTTCCCACTGCATTACATAGGAGAGTCATCTTGAGTTTCTCATCAACTCTTCCGCTCAGAGGAGGCTAATACATCGTCTTCATTTCTGTTCTCATGACGATGCACCCAACACTTTGGGATTTCACACGTTCACCTTGTGCTCAACCATAGGCACGTCCAACTCTGCAGATCGCCTTTCTCACAGGAGAATCATCTGGAGTTCTTCTCAACTCTCTGAATGGAGGAGGTCATCTCTACGTTCCAACTCTATCTCAGATATGAATCACACATCCTTCTCAGGGGCTTTCTCTCAGGTTTGTAAGCTGGAGAAAGTCTCACATAGATGCAATGGTCATCATCTCACAGGTTTGTAAGCTATAGAATGTATCACATAGTTGCAATCATCAACACTCCCTCTCATCTAGGGAGGCATTCTTTATCATGCCAAGTCTTAGACGGATGTACTTTGAACTTTATCTTGGATGGAGTCATCAACACTCCTTCTCAACTAGGGAGGCATTCTTCACCAAGTTAGTTTGGTGGAGATGTCTGCAATCTTCTCATGTGTAGGAAGGTTCTGCATGTGTATTATTTTATTCTGCATCATATCTCTGATATAAGGATACATCTCATCATTTTTTCGATCCATCAGGTAATACTAGGTTCTCAAGGATATTTACACACAGCTCTTGGTTATCATCATAGGATCCATCTCATGGTCAAGTAAATATGTCAGAACCTTCTGAAGCCACATTGCTTCGCACACTTGATGCTTTGCCTCTATGGTACTCAAGGCCACAGATTTTTGTTTCCCGCTGCATCAGGAAACCACATAAAACTTCATGGTAGAACAACAACTGGATCTGCTCTTCCGGTCCACTGTACTTTATGCTCAATCTGAATCGACATATCCTCCAAACTCAAGTTCACAGTAGAGGTATATCTCAGGACATATCCAATTGTGCCTTGTATATATCTCAATACATGTTTTGTTGTTGTCTGGTGAGTCTGTCTTGGTTGACTCATGAAATGACTAAGCACATTCACTGTATGGAAGAATCAAGTCTGGTGTTAATCAGATACATCAATGATCCAATAAGTTGTGGATCAGTCTTGTCTGAATCGTCATCAATCTTTTTCTTTAAATCTATCATGGTGGATTTTTCATTCTGTCATACTTGAACTTCTTTAATACTTTCACTTGTATATTTTCCTTGACTCGAAAAAATCTCATCAGTCTTCTGTCATACTTCTTGTCTCAAGAAGTAGTGCATCATACTCATATACTTCATCTTGAATTCAAAAGTCAGGGATTACTTGTATCCAATAACAAGGCTTTTTGAATAAGTCATCAAAATCAGGCTCTCGTCACCAACATTGTAAATATATGGGTTTTGGATCAGCAATACTCTTTGTTGAGATTTAAACTCATTAAGAATCCATTCATATGGTAATGTTTCTAGTTCATTAATGGTAGTACGGATGGCAATGTAATGGTCTCGTTGAATCAAGTGTTTCATCATAGACAACTCCCTTTGTTTGTGAGAGTCCTCTAGATTTGTATTTCTTGCACTTCCTGTCAACTTCACGCTTTCTGTACTTGGAATTTTTCACAGACTTCCCTTCTAGTTTCTGAATAATATCTTATACATCATTCTTTAAGATATACTGGTATTCTTTTGTTATGGCAGCTTGCCATATTTATTTCTCCTTTTGTTTCTTCAATGAAATGGCTCATGAATGAAGGATAGTTTTCAAAACTCTTTTGCTTTCTCAAGGTGTCCCTTGAGGGACTTGTGTGTCTCTTTGTCTTCTCGAAGAGTTTTGTAGATCTTGGGCATGCCTTTTATGCCCCACTGTAATATCTCTGGTTATATCAATTGGAGCAACTGGATTAGTTGGAATAATGTGTGTCTCCCTCTCAACTATTGCAGGGGAAGAAGGTGATGTCTCACTGTCAATCTTCATCTGAGATTCTCTAGGTTTGTTGAATGGGTATCTCTTCTTTAAGGACAACGTCTCTGCTTGTTCTCACATAATAATCAATTAAATATGGTTTGGACTCCTGTACCAGGGATAATGGTCCAAGTATTTGAGGGTTCCCATAATAGGGATAATATCCTTAATTTATTCAAAAAATGCAATCAACTATAAAATTAGAATTCAATTGATTTATCTGGTTTGTAGTCATGCTTTAGTTTTTAGAGGAAGTACTTCTCCTCTCTCTTCTCTTCATTATTTTAAGGTGGATCTGGATCAATTTTAGCGGTGGAAGCATATTGTCTTCCCTTCTTCCTGGTTGGACAATTTCTTGCATAGTGTCCATATTTGTCACATCTGAAGCACTGAATTTATGAAACATCTCTTCTTTGATAACCTGGATTTGATTAAGACTTTTCATCTTTAAATGTTTTCCTGAAATTTGTTTTGAATTTTCCTCCTTTCTTTGTATGGAGTGCAAGAGCATGATTTTCTTTTGAGGAATCTTCCACTCCTCTATTTCTAAGTCTAAGTTCTTCTTGAGTACAATCTTTCCATAGACGATCAAAGTTTGGTAGATCTTCTCTTCCATAGATACTCTGAAGGAAAGGCTCCCACATTTTTGGAAGGTTTTTGAGAGTGGTTAAGACAAGTTCTCTATCAGACATGATTTCTCCAATGGTCTCTAGTTGTTCTTTAGTCTCTGATATCTTCATAAAGAAGATGGAAACTATGTCACCTTTCGTCATCTTGGTACTTTGAAGTTTGATTTTCAAGGTAAGAGCTCTTAGTGTGTTGTCACTTTCAAACATTTATTTTAATGCTTCATACATATCATAAGTTATCTTCAGGTTGGCAATACGAGGTAAGAGATGATCTCTTATTGAGTAGATGATTAATTTCCTTGCTTTGACATCTTCTTCCTTTCTTATCTTCTTATGTACATATGTAGCTCTGTCTGGTAAGGTTTTAGTTACCAGAAGTCTTGATTTCTAGTAGCTGAAGTTTCTTTCTCCATCAAGCCTATCTTCTACTAAGGCTCCGTTCTTCATTTGATTGGTTTCTTCAAACTCTTGCCAACTGGATTTTGAAAACCTAATGATTAGGTTGAATTAGTAACCTTGCATTATGTTGGTCTTATGACTGCCAAAAATCAACTTGATAGTGTCACAGATATGCTTGTTGATTTAAGAAAAAACGTTTCTTCAGAAATCTAAGATTAATATTCTGCAGGAAATTTCGGCACCCTAGAAACCCTAGGGCCAAAAACTCAAAATTCTCAGAATTTGATTTTGAGAGCTTATGGAGATGCATTGGAGGAGGCCGTACTATTCTATGCCAAACATATACCTAACTTTCAAGTATTAAGGGCTAGAACACCACAAAAAGGAGGGTCGTACATGATTTTCTGGAAACTCTAGGAGGGTCATACGGTTCTGCAAAAAGGAGAGGAGACTTGGTAGATGCTTGTGCAATGGGTTCTTTCAAGACCTATGCTCTGATACCATGTTGATTTTTCAATGAGAAAGGTTAAGCATGAAGTTCATTCCATTTTTAGCATTTAACCATAGCCATTAATGTTGCAACAACCAAGATCACAAGAAGAAACACCATGCACAAGAACACAAGAAGTTTCCTGGGAAGCCCTTCTCAACAAGGGAAGAAAACCTAGCCAAATCCTTTGCTATATTATTCAAGAAAAATAACTTCACCACCAAGAAAACCTATCACACAAGAGGGTTCTCAAACCCTTGAATAATAGCACCCAAGAGAGGTGTGCACTTTTCCCAAGAAGGTGTACTTGTTGAAATTTCCAAACTCACTTGAAAGATATGATTCCTCAATGGGGAATTTACCTTTACTTATACTAACCTGAACATGTAAACAAAAGTGTCTATTGGCACAACATGGCCGACCTCACTAGCTTAGAATATAATTAATATTAACCAAATTAATTATCTTTTACATTAATTACCAGTCACATTAAGGTGGGGCCAACCTGTACCCTTTACATTACAATTAGGGTTACAGGGAGGTCTGAATCTTGAACAATATAGCAAGGTATATTATACACCCACTAGTGCTCATCCATTAGGGGCACATCCATAAGGATGTCCATATCTCTGGATCACTGCATTACACAAAAGAACCACTTATTCACACGTTCACATGTGCTCATCCACAGGCACGTCCACTCAACAGATCTTCTTTCCCACTGCATTACATAGGAGAGTCATCTGGAGTTTCTCATCAACTATTATGCTGAGAGGAGGCTAATACATCATCTTCATTTATGTTCTGATGGCGATGCACCCAACACTTTGGGATTTCACATGTTCACCTTGTGCTCAGCTACATGCACGTCCAACTCTGCAGATCACCTTTCTCACAGGAGAATCATATGGAGTTCTTCTGAACTCTCTAAATGGAGGAGACCATCTCTACGTTATAGCTCTGTCTCAGATAGGAACCACACACCCTTCTCAGGGGATTTCTCTCAGGTTTGTAAGCTGGAGAAAGTCTCACATAGATGCAATGGTCAACATCTCATAGTTTTGTAAGCTGGAGAATGTCTCACATAACTGCAATCATCAACAACTAGAAGGTGAGGTCTATGCTCTTCTCCCTTTTATTTGGTTATGAAAATTGAAAACTATGGAGTTGCCTTTGATACTATGTCCTGAATGAATGCTACAAAATCTTCTTCCTCCTCTATTATGCCCTCAAATCCCACTCCTAGATGCTCTATTCAATTATGGAACAAGTACAAATGCTAAAAGAATGGGACCCCCTCTTCTCCTAGTGACCCAATATTTAACATAATCTGATAGTCATCTAGGGTTAGGGTTTTTGCATACCCCAACTCTCAATTAGTATTAGGGTTTTGGACGTTCTAGAATCTTCTTGAAAGTCCACACGTTGACTATCCCCACATGTAAGTAATAGGGGTTGATGTGGTTGTTATAGAAAAATTTTCCACACTCCGTGTATCTTTCTCTGATGGACTTCCATTTCCCTCTACAGACCTCGTTTCCCATTTTTTCTATCACTCCAAAGATTTAAATACTCATTTGTGTACATGTACGTGACCTTCCAGTTATACAACCCACATATGTACGCGGGCTTCTCCATTACATCCTGTGTACATCAGGTTTGGTGCACAAAAAATTAAAATTGCGTCTGGTTTCCATGCCATGTCACAAGGTCTATGATCCTTGACCATCCATATATTGGAAATGATCTGAATCGACCCTTCAATTCTATTTGGAGGTTATAAATTGAGCCATATCCAAGCCTTGGATATATTGAATTAATCATAGAGAACAAAGAGACTTTGGAGAAATTTCACCTCAATTGAGTTTGGATCTCTTTGTCCTTGAAAGTCTGAACTTCTGGTGTTCAACCCCCAAGCTCTTCCTATCTTGTGATGGAGAGCCTCATTGACTCCTACATGTGGGCTTGCCTTTGTGGAGGATTACAGTGGTGGAGGGGTAGATGGAGGGAATTAGTTTCCCAGTTCCAATATGTGTCGTTATAGAAGTTTGTCACCCATGTACTTATGTTGATTACATTAATAGAAATACTCTCTTCTCGTCCAATTGATATCTTTCAAATATTTATATTACTTTCCATAGGCGTATTTGTTATGTATGTTAATGGATTATGTTGATTTATATATTATGCTAAGATTATATATCATTAACACATGCTTGTGTATCTTGGTTTTTGAAGAGAAGTTGCGGGTATAAAGCGTTGGGTCGTGTGCTCAACGATGGTATTCTTTGAATGTCTGGATGAGGTAGGCTTCTAGCCTTCTCTTGTTATCATTCCATTTATACATCATATTTGATATTAGAGTTTATTTCTGGGTTTCGTTCCATCTGTTGTGTTTTTCTCATAGCCATAGATATATTTTCCTGATAACGGAATTGGCGAATCCTTTGGGGAGATATCCTTTTTTGGGGTATTGGGTGTTGTTTCTCCTTGATTTTCTCTCTCTTTGCCTAAGTTTCTCTGCCACTTGTTGCTTGACAACCTGCATTTTTCATTATATATGAGTTTATTGGCCTAACCCTTGCCTTGGAAATGTCTTCCTTGACATATGCGGGCTTTCCCTTGACAGGGCGCGTACATATGTGTGTTTTCCTCATTTAGGGTGCATACATACACGAGTTTTTGTCTGAACAATCGTGCATACTAATATTTAGTCTTTTTGGATGAGTTTGGTGTTTGTTGGGTGAGTTTTGTTGGTTGTTGAGATTTTCTTAGGTCCCTATTCTAATTGTTAAGTTCCTACATAGTGATAGGAAGCCACTTTATTGGTGAATTCTAGGGCGAACTCTTGTTGTCCTTGCATTTTGGGTCTGGGTAGTTACTTCTTGGTGTCCTGCTTGGCTTGTCTCTTGGTGCTTGCAGTAGAGTCTTTTTGAGAGGTTCTTTATTCATTCCTTGCATTTTCATTCTATTATACTGAAAATACAAAAAAAAAAAAAAAATTGCACTTTTGGTTACTATGCATTAGTTTTGGCATATTAGGAAAGACTGCACTTCATTGAAATTATAGAGATTGCCTTTAGTAAACAACATTTAGAAGCATACCATCTCTTTGAAAATAAATACTAGTCATTAACAATGTTTTTATATTTTCTTATTTTATGTTGAGTCACCATACCATTAGTTTCACAATCACACCTCTTGAGTAAGCATAAGCCATTAAAATTAACGCTGAATAATTAAAATTGATTAGAAATGATTTTATTTTTCAGGGTACACAAACATGTATAGGACCTAGGGCCTTGGAATAGGATTTTGTAAGTAAACTTATGCAAGGCTATAAAAATGAATGTATGTGTCTGAACAGGGAGTGGTGAAACCCATTGTGTAATTGGTGACATCATGAGGCTTCACTCACACCAGAGTTAAGCACAAGGTCACGCGGAGTTGGTTACAGAGATATCCCTCTAATACCTTCCTAGTGTGAGATATATTTCTGGGGTTCTATTCGTATTTGG
This sequence comes from Picea engelmannii, assembly GCA_009831015.1. Taxonomy (NCBI): domain Eukaryota; kingdom Viridiplantae; phylum Streptophyta; class Pinopsida; order Pinales; family Pinaceae; genus Picea; species Picea engelmannii. Next base: position 40,281 of record ML805377.1, on the reverse strand, counting down.
GGGTCTTTCTAGTGCCTTTACCTCCATGAGAGGCGGTTCTTTTGAGATTTCAGGATTTTCTACCCTACCCATACGGTGGACCGGACTTACGACTACTCTCCTGAGCATTGGTTATATCGTGGTGACTCTAGTTGTTTGACATAGGTAGCCACATAGGTTGGTTGCAGGGGTTATTCTGTAGGTACCCTGAGTCAGATAGGGATCGGATAGCACACAGACTTTATGGAGGATTTCCTCTCCAGAGGGATAAGACCGACTTTGTTGTGAAGCCTACGTGGGTCCTTATAACTAGTTCGGATACCTCCACGCTATTGTTGCAGAGTCTCAGGCCCCTCTTGGGTGAGGCATACCTACTTTAGTTCGGGAGGTCCCTTTCAACCATCATATTTTGTTTATTTGCATTAGCTTTAATATTTATTTAGAAGTGTGCTCTTTGATTATTATTTGGCCTTAGGATTTTGTATTGTGTCGTGAGTTTTGACTGCTATGGTGGGTGGAGCCCCTGTGGCTCCCTCAGTTAGTGCTACCCAGCCATGGTCTCTTCTCAGTCGATGGGGATGAATACTTTTTTATTTCTGAGTGGTACGTCGAATCATAGTCCTCGATTAATTCCTCGGGCCTTTAATCCTTTCGCTTTTGGTATTCCAGATATGACTTCACACTTTTCATCCTATGTCTCCTCGTCTTATGTGAATCCTAGTTTTGTGTCTGGGGGCACAATGCCTCCTTATTCTCTCTTTGTTTTTGGTAGGGTTCATATCCATCAACAATCTCCTATGGTAGTAGGTTGGAACCCTCCTTTGTCTGGACCCAATCCCAACTTCACTTTTCCAGGAGTAAGTGCTCAAACGGGCAGTCCTTCTACTTCTTATATCCTATCCATCTATCCTTCTTCCACTATGTTGGTTCCTATGAACGCTTTTCTCATGGAACACCTCCCTTTGACCTTTGGTGTTTCATCCAGGGGGAGTCAATTTTATAGTATGGGAAACCCCTTGCACAGAGTTCCTTTGTCTGGGGGAAACTTATATCCTCGTCACGTCACTTTCTCCTCGCAAGCGTCTTCCTTGATGATGATTCCCTTACAACCCTTTATGAATCAGTTGGGATGATGATACTATCCTAATGAGAAGAGCCATGGTGTATACTAGAACCCTGCTTGGCCCGTGATCTCTCAAAACAACTCTTTCCTGGGACCATGGTCTCAGATGACGCAACCAGTCACTACAAGTCATGCTGGAAGAACAAGTCTAGTCACTGTGAGTCATACTGACATTAAGTCACCAACCTCTACAAGTCATGTTGGAGACTTGAAACCAACCTATGCTAGTCATGTTGGAGACCTATCACCAGCCTCTTCAAGTCATGTTGGGGGAAAGCAACCAACTATTGCAAGTCATGTTGGGGGCACAACTCTAGCCATTGCTAGTCACACTGCACAAACATCACCAACCTATGCAAGTCATGTTGGAGATCAGCTACTAGCCTATGCAAGTCATACTGGGAGCATGTCACCATCCACTGCAAGTTATGTTGGGGTCATTGATATGATTGAGAAGATTAGACGTATAGGATGCAATCCCAAGTTCCTTTGTAGACTTTGCAAAGGAGATCACCTAACTCGTTTGTGCCCTGATATTGCAGCGGTACGAGAAGTGTGGTCCTTGTCTAGTGGCCCTTCGAGTTCTTAGTCGTCTTTGATTTCCCAACAATCTAATCCTTCTTTGGTTGATACAACAATCACGTCGATGAAATATTTGACCGACACCACTCTTCTTTTGGGGGGTGATTCATCTCTTGACCATGTTGTCTCACATCCTGTTCAACCAGTGGTCATGCTGATGCAATCTTCGGCCAACACCACCCTTGTTTTGGGGAGTTGTTCAACAACATAGGTATTCCAACAGAGGACAAACACCTTCAGTAACCACTCACACAACTAGATTAAAGATCAACACACCGATGTTTTGACGTGGTAAAACCCCTACGGAGAAACATCCAAGGCCCCAACCAACACGACCACTTGGAGTAGTTTATTAATGAAAAATAAAAAGATTACGTAGAGATTTTACAAGAGAGTTTCTCACAATCGATCATCAACAAATGGCCCTCCATGCTATTGAAATAGAGATCATGGACCAATCAGGCGTTAAGCCACAGATCAATGGTCGTTAAGATCGAGGAGAATATGAACCGTCGAATCACTATATGTCGGGAACATATCATGACCATCGGATTTCCTAAATACAAATGCATACCAATGAATACTAAAGAAACACACTTTTACCTAACGACACATTAAACCAAGTAGATCTTAACTAACTCCCAAGTGTCTAGATATCCTAACATCCCCCCTTAAGAACAACTTGGGATAGGATTGAATGATTTACAATAGTCACACAATAGGATAAGGAAGGAGACATTAGTGCCTATCCCCCCTTAATGACAACTTCCTGAACTCCTAACATAGATCGAAGTTTGGAAAACTTTGCTTATGTAAGAGACTTTGTGAAAATGTCTGGAACTTGATCTTCTATAGGGAAAAAGAACAGTTCAATAACTTGATCATGAATGAGATTTCTGATGAAGTCCATGTGTATCTCGATGTGCTTGTTGCGTTGATGTTTAACTGGGTCTTTGGCGAGCTTAATGGAACTCTAATTTTCGCACCAAAGGCTGGTTGGATGCCGCTCCTGGAATCCAAACTCTGAAAGGAGTTGTTGAAGCCACAAGGCTTCCTAACCTTCATTTATCGTTGCTCGGTACTCTACTTCTGCTTAAGAAAGTGCAATAGCCTGTTGTTTCTTACAGGCCCAAGTGACAGGTCCTGAACCAAGGCTGAAAACATAACCTGCAATAGACTTTCAATCATCAAGGTCGTCGGCCCAATATGAATCAATGAAACCAACCAATAAAGCAGTCCCCCCTAAATACTCTTCATTCATTGTTGTATCCCAATCTGGATGACATGGAGCTTATGCAAATGTCTCTAGATCATGAGTCTCTTAAACTTGATCCAAAAGAGAAGAGGCTCACTGGAATTGTGAACATGTTCGACGTTGATCTGAAGGATTACCGACAAGACCACCAGTTGCTTCTCGTGTTGAACGGATCCATCTAGGAAGCGGTGGAACTGGTGTTGGTTCAGGTTCAAAGGACTCATTTAGAGGAAGGTGAGTAGGCGGAGGTAGATTTCGATCCTCATTGTAATCATTTGAAGAAGAAACTAGAATAGGAACAGAAGAAGCCATAAACATCGAAGATGGATCGCAGGCTGAAGAAGGCACAATTGTCGAATTAGGCTCACAGGCCAAGATATTTTCATCAAATTTAACATCTCTTCTAATAATAATTTCATTACAATGTGGTTGAAGAAGTCTATAACTTTGACATCTTCAGAATAACCAACAAATATACACTTCTAACTTTTAGGCTGCAATGCTTTCCTTTTCTCATCAGGAATGTGAGCCCATGCTATACTGTCAAATACACGAAAGTGACTTACATATGGTTTAATTTTAGTCCAAACTTCTTCCAGTGTTATATTTTTAAGAGCCTTTGTGGGAGTGCAATTTAATATGTAATTTTCACAGTTGATTTCTTCCACCCAATACTTTAGACTTAATCCCTTAGATTGGATCATGCAATTAGCCATTTATTTTAATGTGCAGTTCTTCTCTCAGCAACACCATTTTTTTGTGGTGTATATGAAACAGTGTGTTGCATTTGGATGCCCTGTGTAGTGCAATAACTTGTAAAATTATTTTTCATATATTCGCCTCCATTTTTTGGTCTTAACTTTTGAATTTGATGTCTAGATTGTTTTTCTACAAGGGCCTTGTAGGCCAAAAACTTGTCAAAAACTTTTCTCTTAAGTTTTAAGAATTAAACCCAAGTACGTTTGGAAAAGTCATCAATGAAAGTTAAGAAATACTTGCACCCAGAAAAAGAAGGAGAAGAAAGGGAACCACACAAGTCACTGTGAATAAGTTGCAAAGGGCCCGAGGCGTGCCAAGAGGCACGTTTGTCAAAATTGTCCCAATGATGTTTGCCAAGAACACAACCGGCACAAACACCATCTTGGCATCAAACATGAGGAAGACCAGTCACCATCTGTTGATTACATAGTTGATGCAATGAGCAATAGTTTAGATGACCAAACCGCTCATGCCAAAGTTTGTTCAAGTCATCATTACGAGCAACAAAAACTGATGAAAAAACTAATGACCCAAAGTTGTCAAACTTGTACAACCTGGTAATATCATCAGCAATTCTAGTTGCAAGAACATGCTTAGGATCTTTTAGATCATTGATTACAACTTGGTGAGGTGAAAAATCTACGGTTTTACCTTCACCTGAATGAGTGATTTGATATGCTGATATAAGGTTACAAGAAAGACTTGGAACACATAATACATCATTGAAATGACCATTATCTACTTGAATTGTTCCAGATCCTACAAAACTAAGAGATCTATCATCACCAAAAAATGTTTTCTTGGTGTTACATTCATTTAGAGAAGAAAATATGTCTTTATCTTTAGCCATATGATAAGATGCTCCAGAATCAATACGCCACTCATCAAAAGAAGAAGTAGAAGTTGTATTGAGGGAGAAACCAAAAGTAGAAAGTGCATGTCCATGAGAAGAAGAAGAAAAAGTAGAATCAATATTGATGGTGTGCTTCTTCATTGCTACTTTTAATGCTTCCATCTTATTGAAACATTTGGACTCATCATGACCATCTTTATCACAAAAGTTGCAATGTCTGTCAGTCTTCTTATTTTTATATTTTGCTCATTTGTCACCATTAGGAGCTGAAGTTATCTGAGCGGGTTTGGGGCACTTATGTTTCTTATTGTTGTAGCGAGGATGTTGCTTCTTGGGATTTTTGGGTTTATCTTTTTGTTGGGAAACTAAGGTTTTGTTGGAGGTACCTGCAGTGCTGATCACACCAAGTTGTACAAGTTTATCTTCATCTCTAATCAAAGCAACACAAAAGGACTCAAGAGTGGGTTTTTTATAAGTTGTCCCTAGAGCCTCTCTCATGGCATAAAAGGTATATACAAACACATAATATGCACTACGTAGCTTAGAGAGAATAAGATATATGTAACACTCTTCCTCCATCTTTATCTCACATTCTTCACATAAAATTATGATGTTTTAAGCTTATATAGCAGTCTCCAATGCAAGAAAAATCACTTGGATTTAAAGTTAGTACTTTATTTTCTAATTGTTGTGCTCGAATAATATTGATTTTACCAAACACAGTTTCAATCTTTTCCCAAGCTTCATAGGGGTCATCGATTTCTTTAAGGTGGAACCTTAAATCAAAAGATATGAACATTCTGATTAGTCCACGTGCTTCGTCACTCCTATTATCCCATTTGACTTTCTTATCAACATCAATGAGTTCTTTTTCCTTTCCCATGGTAGTTTGGTACAAGCCTTTACTTCTTAATAAATCCTCCATACAAAATTTCCATTGGAAGTAGTTGGTGCTAGTAAGCAAAAGATTACTGGAAGAAGTCATATTAAATATGTAGATATTATGGATTTAAAAATTGAAACTAATGATCTGGATGGAAAGATCTCAAAAAATTATGCGGTTTAAAAAACAACGACACTAAAAACGGACTTTGGATGTGAAATTTATGCCATTAAAAAAAAAAACATAAACGGTGACCAAAGGACCACGTGGTGGTGTAAGTTGCTTTATGAAGTGACCCACTTTTATAAAGAGAAGTGATGATCACTTTTACAATGAAGTTACTTTATAAAAGAAAAGCTGCATGCAAAATAAATAAATCTAAATTAAAATATGAAAACTACTTATAGTGATTCACTTTTATACTTGAAGTGAAATACACTTTACAATTTGAGCATGAACTTTTTCAAAAAAGTAACAAAAAGAGAGACTTGAACTCAAGACCTCTTATTTAATAAGACAATTTTTAACCAAATGGTCTAGAAAAACATATTGTATTGTTTAGCAAGAGGATTGGGGTTGTTGTTGTTGTTGTTGAAGACGACATTGGAGAGCGTGCTAAAAAAAACTATTTTCACACAAGAAAAAAATTCCGCTTCTCGATGACAACAAGGATTAGATCTCGATTAGCTTACCCGGAAGATGCACATTTTCCTATATGTTTCTGATTTTTCGATATTGCACAGGGCACGGGAAAAAGAACATACGTAGATCTAAAAGAGTAGCAACTCAGAAACAAATAATATAAAACCAAAATAATACTCTGCAAAAATTTAAAAAATGTGTATTCAGGCTTTATACCTCTGAATCTGACTGAAATGGATGTATCTTGGGCAAACTAAAACCTTTTCGAGTGAAACAAAAAGTGTTCCTAACTGAAACAAGCACTCTAGACACAATGGAATAGTCCTCTTAGCCCAAAAATGTATTGAAATGACAGAAAATGGAGATGAGGCAAGTCGGCTTCACGATCTCAATCTACAACAGAAGCGGGTCTTCAAACATGCTCTGATACCATGTTCGAAAACACAGGTATTCCAACAAAGGACAAACACCTTTAGTAACCACTCATACAACCAGATCAAATATTAACATACCGATGTTTTGACGTGGTAAATCCCCTATAGGGAAACATCCACGACCCCAGCCAACACGACCACTTGGAGCAGTTTATTAATGCAAAAGAAAAAGATTACTGAGAGATTTTACAAGAGAGTTTCTCACAATCGATCATTGTCAAATGACCCTCCATGCTACTTAAATAAAGATCATGGACCAATCGGGTGTTAAGTCACAGATCAATGGTCGTTAATATCGATTAGAATATGAACCATCGGATCACTCAATGTCAGGAACATATCGTGACCGTCAGATTTCCTAACTCTAAATTCATACTAATGCATACTAAAGAAACACATTTTTACCTGACGAAACATTAGACCAAGTAGATATTAACCAAATCCCAAGTGTCTAAATATCCTAACAAGAGTGATGTGTCTCTTGACCATGTTGTCTCGCACCCTATTCAACCAACGGTCGTGTCGATGCAATCTTCAACCAAAACCACTCCGGTTTTGGGGAGTGATGCATCTCTTGACCATGTTGTCTCGCATCCTATTCAATCAACGGTTGAAGAAGTGGTCGTGATGAAGCAATCTTCGGTTGATCCCACTCTTTTCTTGGAGAGTGACATTGTCGATGCAATCTTCGGCCAATCCCACTCTTCTTTTGGGGGGTGATGTGCATTTCGACCATGTACTTAGCACTTCTAGTTCTTTACCTTTTGAACAAGGGAGCATTCCACTCTCTCTAAGTACGCTCCCTCCAAGTCCTAGGATGGTTTCCTGTGATTGGAATGATCTATAGAGCCTCGCCTTCCTTCTTCTGCACCCTTACAGATAATGGGCATTCGTCGATGTATTGTAGATGAAGGATCCTCTGCAAGTATTCTATCCTCCTCGGCTTGGAAATTTTTGGGTTCTCCCAAGATTGTGTCAGCTACCAGTGAGTTGTTGGATTTTGACAGAAGACCTGCATGGGAGCCCTGGCCTCCCCCATTATATGCTACTTAGAAAAACATCCTAGAGTCTAGTTAATCTCTTTTTAGACTCCACAAAATGAAAATTATTGTCGAGTGAAATTGTCTCTTTCACACTCATTAAATGGTTTTGAGAGGACGTTTATTTGGTATAAGCTTAACCCTTTTCCGGACCAAGTAGACTACTTACAAAAAATGAATACTCTGGTCACCATTGGCTAGCAGAGTTCTCTTGGGTATTATTTTATACTTTTTCGGGCCTAGGGGACTAACATATACAAAAAATGACACTTTTGAGTTAAGTTGTAATTGCATCCCATTATCCTGCTTGCATTGTTGAGCCTATTGCTAGCTCTCGCTTTCTCATTATAATCCTCTTGTCTCAACAATTCTCATCACTAAACAAGCAGTGCCTTTCATATATCCTTTGCAACTTGACACCCTTTACCCGTAGAGGAAACATTCTCTCAAGTGTCCATGCCCCACATGTGTTCCCTTGCATTGAGCATATGCATGTTTCACTGCTTGGAACTAGCTTCTTACTCATGAAACTTGTTTCCTCTCATGTATCATAGCATTTATTTGTCTATGAAAAACAAAAAAAAACGACAGGCAGGAAAAAAATAGTGTCTCCTATCGGCAACAGTCATATCACCTTTGAACATAGCACAAACTCTTGAGTCCATTTCATCCAAGGTTTGGGTTTAGCATGATCTTAGGAAGTTTAGCTTATTACTTAGAGTCTACTCCTCCAACTAGTTATTCTTCTAGTCCCTATGGAGAGTTTGTTGATGTCTCATGCATCGTGAAATTTTGTCAATGATCGGCGTTAAGTCTATGTTGCCTGATTTATCCATTTGTCTTGTGATCTTGTTCAAAGGAAGTAACAATCTTGTGTCAACCACTCCTCATAACACTTGACTTTGCATGTCATCCATACCCTTAGTGTATCTCAGAATCACATGAAGTTGTTGTCCTACCTTGCACCCTGGGCCTACTTTCATCATTGGTAGGTAGCCTTGAACCCAATGGATGACATCTCCTCATTGGTCGCTAACTAGAGGGTTTCCCTTATGTTGGACGACAAGAAATCTATTCACACATTAGGATTCATGTAGTGTCTTGGATTCCATTAGCCCTATTGGTGGTTTCCTCTCATTTTTCAACAATTTTCCTTGTTGGTTGCTATTGAGAGTGTCTCTTTTGTGCACTACTTGCATCTGGTGCACACAAGAGGCACACATGGTCATTGGTTCGTGAACATCCTATTCGTTCAAGCTCCTCCTAATCATCAAGCTATTGCTTTGTACCTCACACTGGATGATGATAGATTCTTGAATTCTCTCCTTTCAGCAGGTCTCCTTCCATCGACTTCATATCATCTATTATGGAATCAAGATCTAGAGTTCTATGAGTACCTAGAGGCTTGCATTCATCAGTGGTAGGTTCTCCCTCCATCAACAGTTGGGAATACATCAATGTCTTCTGATCGATGGATTCTTCAAGTGTTTGACCTAAACACCCTTAATCACACTTGTTGAATGTACTCGGTGCCTTGACACCTACCTTCATTATCAGTGGGTTGTCTCGCATTTTTTAACGGTATACTTTAATGACCGGTAATCAAATGAAGTCTCATTGTGTTCGAATTCAACTCCTCTATTCACATAATGTAGACTTTCACCTTCGATGGATAGTGTAGAAGACCTCCAATTTACAATAGCAACACCCCATATATGCTGCTATCTTTCATTAGACCGGTACTTATATGACTTTAGTGATCATGGAATATCATATTGTACTCCATTGTATACAGATATCTTCGATGGATTTTGAGACTAGACTCCATTGTGTCTTGTTCGTGACTATGATAGCCTATGGCATATGTCCACTTTGTATTTTCCTATTCATGGCCATGAACAACTATTTGATATATATCCACATGGATCTATAGTGTAATTCAGATTGGCAACCATGTGTATAAAGTCATTATGAATTGTAATATTCTCATGAGTAACTAGTACTTCTAGCTGAGTCTTCATTACTCCACTTCTGGGAATTATAATGTATTTTGACCATCGCAGATACTCCTCTGACCTCACACATTAGAGGGAATTTGTTATAGAAAATGTTTCCACACTCCATGCATCTTGCTATGATGACCTTCCATTTTCCTCTGTAGACCTCATTTCCCATTTTTTCTATCACTCCATATCTTAAAATACTCATTTTTGTACATGTATGCAACTTGCCAGTTATATAGCCCGTGTACGTACGCGAGTTGCTCCATTACAACCCACGTACATCGGGTTTGGTGCACAAAAATTTAAAATTGTGTTGGGTTTCCATGCCATGTTACGAGATCTATGATCCTTGACCTATATACTGGAAACACTCTAACTCGACCCTTCAATTCTATTTGGAGGCTATAAATTGAGCCATATCCAATCTTTGGATATATTGAATTCATCATACAGAGCAAAGAGACTCTGGAGAAATTTCACCTCAATTGAGTTTGCATCCCTTTGTCCTTGAAAGTCTGAACTTCTGGTGTTCATCCCCCAAGCTATTCATATCTTTTGATGGAGAACATCATTGACTCCTACATGTGAGCTTGTATTTGTGGAGGATTGAAGTGGTGGAGGCCCAGCTAAAGGGACTTAGTTTCTCAGTTCTGATATGTGTCGTTACAGAGGTTTGTCACCTATGTACTTTTGTTGATTACATTAATAGAAATACTCTCTGCTTGACCAATTCATATCTTGCAGATATTTATATCGCTTTCCATGGGAATATTTTTTATGTATGTTAATGGATTATGTTGATTTATATGCTAACATTATATATCATTACCACATGCTTGCGTATCTTGGTTGCTGAAGACAATTTGCAGGTATAAATATTTGGGTCGTGTACTCAATGGCGGTCTTCTTTGGACATCCGGATGAAGTAGGATTCTATCCTTCTCTTGTTATCATTCCATTTATACAAAATATTTGATATAAGAGTTGATTTATGGGTGTTGTTCTGTATGTTGTGGTTTTCCCCTAGCCATAGAGATATTTTCCTCGTAACAGTGGCATCTACCTGGTACCATGTTGGTCAACAATGTAGGTCAACTTGTCGGAGGCATAACTTTTGCATACAAACTCCGATTGAGGTGATTTCCACAACGTTCGAAAGGTCTTGGTGTGTAAAACATTGTCAAGGGGTTGGGAGCTATGCTCACAAATTTTTGACCCAAAAAAGTGTCATTTGATGCCTCAAAATAGCTCTAGAAGATTCTAGACCCCAAATCTCCAATGGGACTTTGCACTAAAATGGGTTCTGCAAGCCAATTCCCCTAGTTTTTCCACCCAAAAAGTACCAATATAGATGACAAATTATATAGTGATCCATTCTAGATCATAACTCCCCATTTAGGGAGGATTTTGGTGACCGAAATATTTTATTGAATGAGGTGAGGCTTTTTTTTTCTCTATCTTCTCCTTGGAGTACCATTTTTCCTTTCCTAGAAGTTGTCCTTTCAACCCGATCTACCAAATTTCATGCTTCCCCTTTCTGGTAGTTCAAGACTTCTTTTGCAAAACTATATCTTCTACCAACTTTGATGTAGATTTGGGTGCTAAGTCCTCTATGGTAGGTGGGACCTACTCCTCAATTTCTTGATCCAACATGGAATGCTTATAGAGTTTCAAATTTTCCACATTCGTTACTAAGTAAATGTACATATACAGGGGTAGACTAAGTCTGTAGGCATTATCACCCACCTTCTCCAATACTTCAAAAGGATCATGCCACGGAGCCTTGATCTTCTTACTAGGACCCTATAACCTTTCCTTATTTAGTTGCAACCAAACTCTGTCTCCCACCTTGAATGTTTTCTCTGTTTTGTGTTGATCATGTCGCGCCTTGTACCTTTCCTGTGACTTCTTTGCTCACTCATCCTTTCTGTCCATATACAACATCCAAGGGTGAAGGAAAAAAATACCCAAAGCAAGTTTCGAAAGGGGACTTACTAGTATAAGTATGGACTGCTTTGTTATAAGAGTGTTAAGTATAGATCATTTTTTCATCCCGAGTCTTTGGATTCTTCTTATTGTAACCCCATCAAAAGTTGAACCAAAATCTTATTGACTAATTTTGTCTACCCATTTTTTTGTGGATGGAAAGTTGTAGATCTCTTCAATTTGGTGTACATATTCTCCCAAAGTGTAGTCCAAAAGACACTGAGAAACCTAATATCCCTATATGAAATGATGCTCCTTGATATCCCAAAGTGCACCCACACTTGTTAAAAAAACATGTTTGTTTTTTTGTCCTTCGATGGTATTTTTGCAAGCATAAGAATGTACATCTTGTTGAATTTGTCAACCACCACAAATAAATAGTCATGTCCCTCCCTGGTTTTTGAGAAACCACCCACAAAATCCATGGAAATGCTTTCCCAAGGTTGAGTGGGTACATTTAATGGATGGTATAAACCTTTTTTTTTATCACCATGCTTGCTAGTACAACAAAGTATTCATCCTTTAATATATCAAGCTGCATCTTCTTGCATTCTAGGCCAATACACATACCTTTGTAAGTTGGAAACTATTTTCCCAACAACAAAATGTCTTGCAACCTTGGAGGCGTGAGCCTCTTTGATAAGCTATAATGTTTCATCTTTAGGGACACAAAGTTTGTCTAGTTTATAGAGAAACCCATTATGAAGATGATAGTCATTCTTATTGCCACCTTCTTCTACACTAATTTGGCCCTATAGTTTTCGAAACACCTCTTTAAAGTCCTCATCTTATATGTATGCATCTTTATATGCATCATGGCTAAACGACTTGTTGGTGTCCTTATACACACTTGAAAACGTGAGCTAAGTCCAACTCACTTAGTGTGTCCTTGGAGGCACAATGCCTAGGTTCAAAGCCCACTGTCACTTCGACTTGAACCTCTTCCGTCTAGGCTTACTCCTAGGGAAGCCAAGCGGGGTAGACCCTAGTTACTATGTGAAGTTAAGAGTTAAATTCTAGGAGTTGATTTTAATTAGTTAATGGTTTGGGGGAATCTAGCCTATATGAGAGACAAACAATGTTAAGTGCGATAATTCAATGCAAAGGCAAGCCCTTTTCCTAATACAACTAAGACTAGTGCCTAAGGTTGGGAAAGGGGTCAACTAAAGTTAAAAGGAGTTTAGAATCTACAAAAGATTACAACTAGATTACAAAGAATGACTTTACAAGATTTACAATTAGAACTAGATACAAATAAATGAGATAAACAATTATATACAAAGCTAAGAATACTAAAGATACAACAACGATACAATTGTACAATTATGTACAAGAAGGGAAACAAGAACTAACTTGAAACTAACTTGAAACAACTTGACTGTGCAGGGAAACAAAAAATTGCTCAAAGGAAAAGATTATCACAACACATCAAGCCAACAAACCCAAACATAGAGTGCCTCCAAAAGATGTGCAACTCTAAGGGGTTGTTTAAATGGAATCCACAAGTACAAACCCAAACAATGAAGTTGTCTCCAAAGGATGTGCAACTTCATGGGGGTTGAGCCAATAAACCAAAACACAACTTAAAACTGAAAATGAAAATGCTCAAAGAAGCCTCCAAGGGCAGGTGCGCAACTACTTAGTTAACATCCACCAAGTGCTGAAATAAACTTTGATGTAAAGTACAAGGAAAAGTAAAGTGCTTGCAAGATTATTAAGCAATAACCACAAAAGATATATCAATGAAATTTTCCCAAGGTTGTAGTGGATTAATTAGGATTGATTAAGTTATTAAGTGAGAGTATGAATCCTAAACTAAGTGACAACCCAAGAAATTCCCCCGCTTGTACCAAAAAGTTGTTGGGCGCTCAATAAGTGAAGCAAACAAGGCCCCACCCTAGCTCCACAGGTCAACCCCATAATAGAATTACTCTCGGGAAGGATACCAAGCGTCGTGAGATCATCCCCGATCTAGCACCTCTCGTTGCTTCTTTAAATTCTCGTTTTTTATGGCAAAGTTGGGTTAGTAAAAGGTGACCTATTTAGCCTAGTTGATTTTAAATCCTAGGAGACTAAGATATATTGAGTTAGTTAAAGTTAAGTTAGGGTCATTGCAATTTGGGTTGTGCAAGATGTACTTGCAAGATGCCAAGTACTTAAATGATAGAGCAGTGTAAGAAAAGTACGAAATTAACTTGTAAGAAAAAAATGGATGCTTTCCTTAAACCACCAAATCATACAAGGTTGTAAGAGATAAAAGAAAAGCACATAAAAGATTTAACTCATTGAGCCATAGTACTTAAGCTTGAATGATTTGCAATAAACTAAAGGTGCTTTGGGAGATAAATGAAAATATGTTTGAATGTAGAATGCCCCAACACATGAATATATAGCAATTATGAGCAAGATAAGCAAGATAAATCGCAATGCCTCCATGGGCCTAAACTAGCATATGATCACTTTAGATTATACCATTATTGAGCATGTAACATGAAAGCAATCAAAACTAATCTAGCCTTATGATTTTGGGGGTTGGCAAAGCGAAGCACACTCTAAGGTGTAGGCAAACAAGAGAAAACAAAAGACTTGAAAATAAAACTAATCTAAAATCAAACCTCAAACAATGGCACAAGGTGGAGGCAAGCCTTCCTTTGTTGTACCAAAGCGGGTTGAAATAAAACTAAACTAATTGTAGGAAATTAAATTTCAGCAAACAAAGTCTTACGATTTAGGATGGTTGTCAAAGCCAAGCACTTTCCTAGGTGTAGACAAAGAAATAAAAATGCAGAAATTTATTTTTAAGAGAAGTGGAAGCCCTTGGTTACTCTTTGGGGGCTTGCTTACAATGAGAGGAAGAGAAGAAAGTGTTGGGAAAATATGCACCTCAACTTAGGAGGTTTTTGTTGACGTTTTAGGGCCCCAAATGGGTTGTTCCTCCACGTTTTCTGTCAAAAACCAGCAAGTAAAATTTGTTGGAAACACTGCAGAAAAGACTGAAAACCCTGCAAAAAATTTATGTTAATATGAAACAAAAATTTTAAAACAAATATAGTAGTATTTATAATCGATTTTGATTTACTTCAGAATACCAACCCACCTAACAGCTCAGAAATAAGATCAGAATAACAAAACAGAAAATATCATAGGAATAAGAATTGGTGAAATAGACAACTTCAAAATCTGAAGTTACTCTTTCTCAACCCTTAACAACCTACAAGTATGTAAGACTAAGATACAATACAAGCAAAGGAGGTGAGTAGATCCAATAACATTAACAAAATACTTTGCTAAGACTAGGAAGCTACTACACATAAGATCTATGGCAATACTACAATAGATCTATCCAAGCAAAATACTTTGCTTGGACACCCTACACTAAATCTATAAGAAAAACTCCAACAAACACCACAATAAAAGTTACCTCCAAAGTAATCCACAACCAAGCATCAAGAAGACTCCTAATGCCAAATATTTCCTCCAAAGATTCTTTTATTAGAATCAAGCTTGAGAAATGAGAGAGAGCAATATGGGAGAGAGAGAAGAGTGGGAGAGATTTGGGTATAGTAACAAGACACTGAGAATAAATGTGAAATGAGGGTGAGAGGGCCTTTATTTATACTTGGGAAGGCAAAGTTACCCCTCTTGAATGCTTTCCAAGTGTCAAAACATAAGCAAGAGTGAGCATCTCAAGGAGGGGGGCACAACTCTAGGGTTTAGGAGGTGATTTAGGGTTTTGGTAATGAGTGGGGTGTGAGGTGGCATCCATTACCAAGTCTAAAGGTGAGGTGGAGGCTGAAGGAGGGTGCACTAGGGGAGAGAGGGGCCCCACCCACATATTTTTTGATTTACCATGGTTTTCTCAAGGAGGGGGGCACAACTTCCCTAGGGGAAGTGATGTGTGGAAGTGGTAGTCAAGTGAAAGGGGGTTGTGAGGGTTAGGATAGTCTAATATAAGGTTTAGGCATCATCTCCCACCTTGTCTCTAACCATTTAGCTCAAAATTACAAAAAAATGACATTTTGACTATGTCAATATGAGCAATTAAATTGTTGTTTTGGACTGACTAAGACTCCTCATGGAAAAACACCTAGCAAAACTTGTCCAACTGAGCTGAAACTTGGTCCAAGGGTGTAGGGGGTCTCATTCCATTTCTTTTGAGCACAAATACCCTTATCAAAAGCTCAAGGACCTAGTTTTTACATTTTTCATCAAAAAATAATTAAAATTACCCATACTTAGGCAATTTTAATAAATTAAAAAAACCTATCTAGACTCGAAGGAATTCCACAAAACTTTAGGAGATGTCTTACATGGTCATTTACAACATTCCTAGACACAAGCTACCAGAGGGATAGACCATTAGAATGTCTTTCACCACTTTGGAGGATTTATTTGTGGGAGTGAAAAACTCAAGGGAAATTAATAAGGCTGGTTAGGCCAAATTAATAAGCTGAGGAAAAAGTCCCGCATGGGGTGACAAGTGGCGAAGGTGTGCCAACTGGCTTTGCACTCAGCCATGGTTTAAATGAGGGAGGCCGTCACCATAGCACCCGCATTAAGGATGCAGGACAGCCATAACAACAGCTCTGCGATGGGAGGACTCCTCCCTCGAGCGAACATTTACGAGCTCGGCAAGTGTGATGTTAAAGGCGGTCATGGGTACTCGCAGTCTGATTATTCATTTTCTCTTGCTCCGGTCTCGGCTCTGCTCTGCGTTTGGAGGTTCTGGTGTAGTTTCGCGCTCCTTGTGCCCTGGTTCACCATCCTTTCGGGGAGCATTGATGCGAGTCCTTCTGCCTGTGCTCTCAATTGGCTTTCACCCTTGTCCCAGCCTGTGTGTATTTCCTGGAGAGCGCTCTGCAACATGACTAGGAAGAGAGAAATGCCTCGCCGTGGCTCTGCTTGGTACGCCCGCAAGGAGCAGCGACAACGCAAAGAGCACCTCGAACGTGCTCTGGTCATGGCTACTGCACTGTTGAGAAAGAAGGCTTGTGCTGAGGAGAAGGCTCTGCTCTCCACCATCGTCGAAAAGGGAATTGGAAGCAGCAGCATGGACATCGTCAAGCTGGAGGGCGGCACTGAGGAATTGTACCCGGCATGCATTGTCGAGGAGGACCCGAATTTGGAGGACCTGACGACAATGGAGGCGCCAGGCGACATAGTGAGGACTGGCAGTGGGGAATGCAAACACAATCTAGGTTTGGACGTCGATTTTCCTGGTTGCATTGTGGAAGAGGTTCCTTGGTAGGAACTGGAAGCCGCGTTTGATGTCGGATGTGCGAAGGGAAAGGAAGGATGGAGCGGAGGGCAGGATGACGCGAAGCGAAGAATGCCCGACGACGAAGGTGGTGATTTGCATGGCTTTCTCCTCCGTGAGGAGCACCTGTCCTTGGTGTTTGAGCTCCGAGGCCATATGTTTGACCTGGAGCATCGTGTCATCACCATGGGCCAACGCCTAGACATGCTTCTCGATGCTTACTCTGGCGCTCCAGCACAGCGAAAATGTCCACTCTGTGCGCAGTCTTTCGCCATCCCAGCCGGCTCCACGTGGAAGACAAATGAAGGCAACAGGTCACCAATCACCTAGGTTTTTCATGTTCTATGGTTCTTTGGTTTTTGCTACTGTTTTATGTTTTCTTAGACTTTAGGCACCTGTCCTGGTTTCCTCTGGGCAGGACGGGTGCCACTAGTTTATAGTTGTTTTTGCTATGTACCTAAGCTGGTTTCCGGTTTTCGACAGCGTTTTGGGTGACTCAGACTCTTGACCATGTACATTCTGATGCAGTTTTTTGATAATATATTATAACAGGCTCCCCCTTTTTTATTTAAAAAAAAAAAATAAGCTGAGGAAAAAAACACTCAGTGAAAAGGACTCCTCTAATGATGAAGTCCTAAGGAAACTGACCTAACTATGATCCATGCAAACTCGTTACATTATAATCACATGCAGGGGAGCGAAAATTCCATTAGAAAAGGAAGTGTTGAAGGCCAAAACTACCTTGTAGAACCAGTAAGTCTCTGACTTGGTAGCACCTGATGGTGCATATCTTCATGGTACATGGAGTTGACCCCCTAGTTGAATAGGTGGTCAACACGACTCCATGTGCATAAGAATTCCCAGAGCTATAATCTTTGATTTGGGTGGCCTTGAGGGCATATCTACCAACTTAGTAGTGTTTCCCTTCGTATATTTGATGACTGGATGAAACTGTTTCCAAAACCCAATCCACTTGTAGTGTATGGTTTGTTGAAGCTTACTCTTGCCATGTAAAAACTGTAGTGGTTGTTGATTAGTGTGGATAATAGTTTCCTTTCCCATCAAATAATGCTTCCACTTCTTGACAACTTGAATTAGGGCACAAAGTTCCTTATCATACGTAGGGTAGTTCAAGACTCCCCCACGAAACATCTCAAGATGATAGCATATCGACTTACCTCCTTGGATCAAGATCACTCCCATAGCACATCCACTTGCATTTGTCTCCAATTCGAAGGGCTTCTGCAAGTTAGGAAATGTGAGAATCGGTGCTTGACTAATCTTCTGTTTTAGCTCATCGGCCACTAGAATGATGCTATGAACTTCAATGGGTACTGTGTTTCCCCAAAAACTCTCCTAACTTCAGTGAAATTAGTAAGAACTGGCCACTTGAAGATGGCCTTCGTCTTCATGTGATCTATCTTGAGTTCCCCTCCACCAATCACGCACTCCAAATACACCAATCATTGATGAGCAAACTCGCATTTAATAAGGTTAGCCAACATATGATGCTTTTTTAGAGTCTCTGCATGAGATATGATATGTGCTTCCCAGGTAGAGATATAAACCAATATGTCATCCAAATATACTATTTCAAATGAATCTAAATAGGGACTTATTACATCATTCATCAATCATATAAATGTATTTGGTGCATTACATAAACCAAAAGATGCGACTAACCATTCATACAGAGCTTGCCTTGTCTTGAAGGAAGTCTTCCAAGTGTCTTCTTCTTTAACACATACTTGGTGGTATCCCAATTTGAGATCCAACTTGGTGAATTACTTAACATGTTGCAATTGGTCTAACAAATCATCAATCCCGGGTAGAGGGTATCAATTCTTCAATGTGATCTTGTTCAAAGTGTTGTAGTCAATACACATTTGCTAAGTCCCATTCTTCTTGGGTATTGTGATGATAGGTGTCCCACAAGGAGATGTTCTTGGTCGAATTACTCCCTACTCCAATAGTTATTGCAACTATTTCTTCACTTTGTATGTGTTCATAAGAGACTGTCTTGTTTGGTAATGGGGAATCAAGCAAAAATTGTATCTTTTGTTCCACTTCCCTCTTAGGTGGTAGCCCTTTAGGCTCACAGAACACTCCTTTGTACACCCACAAAAAATCCTCCAACTATTGTTACTACTCTTTGGTACATCCCTTCATGGATGTCTTTACTCTTGTTGATTCATCCCCTAACTGATTCTCTCTCAAGTAAAGAAATACAAATTTTCTACTAGAAATGATCAACTTTTTGGCTTGGTTGGCATGTACCAGAGAGATCTTCGATTTAACTTTGTGTTCATTGATAATGAAAGACTTCCCATATTTGATTAGGTGCTATTGGTTTGTTTTTATCATGAAGATTGCATCCTTCATATACGTGTAGGGACTTCCAAACATTACACCACACACATCAAGGGGTACTACATCTAACTCCACTTCATCATAAAATATGCACTTATAGCAAACTTGATCTTACACAATTTAGTGACTTTGACTTCTACATCCTTATGAGAATTTAAGTTTTCACAGTTAGACATAATGTTAGATAATATTTATGGATGAACATTGTGTACATGATTTTGAAATGTCCAACGGTTCGAGTGGACACTCCACCCATCATTAAGGACAACAAAAATCTCAAATGTAGGGAAAAAGAGTACCGGGGTTTGTATTTAAAGAGGTGGACAGGGTTGTGACCGTTGAATAAGAATTAGGTATAGAATTAAATAATGGATTCAAAAAGGTCGTTAAGATTAACTAACAATGAAAAATTAATTTGTTGAGGAAAGAAATATTGAAAAGATCCAATTAGTCGTTGAGTATAAGCATTGAGACGAGACTAATAATAAGCACTGTAAAGAAGTGGATTATTAATAATGTTAGAAAGAATTCAAGATATTTAATAATATTGGGGAAAACAATGGGAGATAATAATGATATGCTAATATTATAATATAGTAGTAAAATAGAATGTAATAATGAAATTAAAGAAAACATAAAATATAATAATGAATATGGAAGATAATATTGGTGTGATAAAGTTATAATATAATATAATAATGTGATATATATGATGAATCAATCAAAGAAAAAGATATAAAATGAATAAATTGAGTAAACCTAGAGCAATAAAAAAGAAAAGAGTAGGCCTTCACGTGATGAGAATGATGAAACATAACAACCAAAAGAAAATGAGGAGCAAAAGAAATGAAGAATAAAAGAGGGAGGGAGCAGATGGAGATAGGGCAGGGAGTGAAACTCAACGACGAAAGCCTAATGATCAAGGTGGTGAATGGTGGGTTTCCAAAATTGGCTAAGTTTGTAGCCATCTTTGCATAAATATCTATTTTCTCAAATTGGACCTTCCCCACCCTCCATCTGCTCGAAAAAGGTTTTATTTTTTCCCCGACTCCTAGACGTAATCTCCAAAAAAATCTCCAAAAAACTATGTTCAAACCTTATAAAATCTTTAAACAACTCTTTAGGACTGCTAAAGATAAATCTGACCCAATGTTGGGCTCAGGATTTTACCAAATCCCTTGCTCCTATGGAAAATCTTACATAGGTCAAATTGGTAGATCCTTCAAAGCCCATCTCAAATAACATGTAGCTGATATTACCCACAACCGAATCTCCAAATCAGTTATCGTCGAACACTCCTTCAAATCCAAGCACCTTATTTTCTTTGACCAAACTAAAATTCTAGCCTCAACCCCCTAGTACTCCCCTTTGCTCATTCAAAAAGCTCTTGAAATAGAAAAACATCATAATAATTTTAATCGCGAAGATGGCTACAAACTTAGTCAATCTTGAAAACCCACCATTTACCACCTTGATCATTAGGTTTCTGTCGTTGAGTTTTAGTCCCTGCCCTATCTCCATTCGCTCCTTCCCTCTTTTATTCTTCATTTCTTTTGCTCCTCGCTTTCTTTTGGTTGTTTTTTCTTCATCATTCTCTCATCACGCAAAAACCTACTCTTTTCTTTTTTATTGCTCTAGGTTTACTCAATTTATTCATTTTATATCTTTTTCTTTGATTGATTCATCATATTATATCGCATTATTATATTATATTTTAACTTTATCACACCAATCCAACAACATTATATTCATTATTATATTTTATTATTATTTTTAATTTCATTATTACATTATATTTTACTATTATATTATATTATAATATTATCATATCATTAGCATCTTCCATTATTTTCCCCAATATTATTAAATATCTTGAATTCTTTCTAACATTATTAATAATCCACCTCTTTAAATACAAACTCCAACACTCTTTTTTCCTGCATTTGAGCTTTTGTGGTCCCTAATGATGGGTGGAGTGTCCACTCGAAACATTGGATGTTTCAAATCATGTACACAATGTTTATTCATAAATATTTTCTAGTTCATTATGCATTCTTATTCACCCATCCCAATTGATATGGACTCTGATGATCATGAACTTCCAACCCAATCTTGTTGACCAAATCGTTCGTTGTGAGGTTGACATGTGAACTAGAATCGAATAGAGCATCCATATTGTTTTTTTTGCCTTGGATATCAATGTAGAAGAATTTATTAATATTATGCTTCTCTTCCTTATGATGAACACTACTCAGATACACCTCCTTCTACACTAAGGTGCAGACAATCTTCTCATCCACATTTGAGTTACTCTCTACTAGGTTGCTTGAATATTTGGCTAGCAGGTTCTTCTTATTGTCATCCTTCTTATGGTTCTTTGAATTCAGCTCTGGATGTAGCTTTCAACACTTATCTTTGGTGTGACTATCGATATTACAATGGTTGCAATGGGTGTTTGGATCCTTGCACTGATGTGCAATAGCTGTCATTTTCTTGTATTTTCCTTTCCACATATTCCTCTCTTCAAAAGTATCTCGGTGTCCTTTCTGTTTAGAACCATTTGGCCTATGTTCTCTAGGTATTGCACTTGCACACAAGCCTCATCAATGCTCCTTAGTTTGAAGAGCATCACTTTCTTTCGCAAATGACTTTGTAGACCCCCCATACACATGAGGAATATGTATGTGTTTTTGGGAGAGATACCCAACATGATTTCCATCTTCTTGAACATGGTAGTATATTCTTGCACATTCTGCCCTTGCCTCTACCTGAAGTGATGTCAATAGATCCACTAGTCCTCTACATACCCAATAGGATAAAACTGGGACTTGATGAGGATTATGAACACCTCATTTAGTTACTGGTGGATCAGCCTCCAGCCTAAGTGTCTCCATGTGGTTTTCCCACCAGTTTAGTGCATGGCCCTTTAGTTTTAGTCAGGAAAATGAAATTTTATGCTCTTCATCTATATTATGGACATTGAAATACACTTCTAACTATTGCAACCAATGATTCAACTTAAAAACATTGATGTCACCTTGATAGGGTTTGATGTCCACTTTCACTTTCATTTAAAACATAGGTTGTGAAAGAGTGATGGCATTGAAACTTGGTTAGTCTTTCTTGGGACCTTTTTTCAACTCCTTTTGTGGGTTTTCACTATCTCCTAGTTTCTCGTTTGATTGAAATTCTGAGTTAGAGCCACCAACCTCCTCGAAATGTCTGAACTTGTTCGTTAGAGCCGTCATGAGGAGGGCCATGTTGTGGGAGATATTAGCGACTTTCTCTTCCAACCTCGCAAATATCTCTTCTACTGCATCTCAAGGGTTGTTATGACTAGACACATGTCATGGCTAGGGTTCTGTGACGTGCTTCTTAAACCAAAACCTGGATCCTACAACTTTCCACAAATGCCTAAAAGAAAATTGGTTTGATACCAATATGATTTTTGAATTGTCATGGATATTCCACTAGAACAATTCATCACCTTAGATCTTGTATTACGCTGAATTTTTTTATTATGCAGGTTTATTTCCTTAGATCTCAAATTTATTAGCACTAACTTATTGCTCAAATTTATGAAAATAACTAAGATACGAAATGAGCACACCATCCACACAAATGAACACAAGTTGTATCATGGGAAACCCAAAATGAAAGAAAATTCAACTAGAAGGTGAAGCCTATGCTCTGCTCCCTTTTCTTCAGTTATGAAAATGCAAATACAAAGAAAAGTGTATTCACTATGGAGTTGCCTTTGACATTGTGGCCTGAATGGCTACTACAAAATCTTCTTCCTCCTCTGATATGCTCTCAAATCCCACTCCTATATGCTCTACTCAACTATGGAATAAATACAAATGCTAAAAGAATGGGACCCCCTCTCCTCCTAGTAGCCTCATATTTAACATAGTCTAATAACTGTATAGGGTTAGGGTTTTTGCATACCTCAACCCTCAATTAGTGTTAGGTTTTTGGACCTTCTAGAATCTTCTTGAAAGTCCACATGTGATTATATCCACAAGTGAGTAAGGAGGGTTGACGTGGCATCCACTTGGTACCATGGTAGTTAACAAGGTAAGTCAACTTGCGAGAGGTATAACTTCCGCATACAAACTTGAATTGAAGTGATTTTCACACTGTTGGAAAGATCTCTGTGTGTAGAACAATGGGACTATGAGCTCTGCTGGCAAAGTTTTGACCCCAAAGAGTGTCGTTTGATGCTTCAAAATGACTATGGAAGGTTTCAAACCTCAAATATCCAAACTGGGACCTGCCACTAAAATGGACCTTGCAAGCCAATTCCTCCATTTTTTCCACCTAGAAAGTACCAAGATAGATGACAAATTATATAATGATCCATTATGGATCACCAATCATTTGCCTTCTTACTACGAACCACATATGCATTATGAAACTTTGTGAAACCTAAAGATGACAAATTATATAATGATCCATTCTAGATCACCAATCCTTTGCCTTCTTACTAATAACCACATATGCATTATGAAACTATGTGAAACCCTAATACTAAAGTTTGTAATAGAGAAGGATCCATACCAAATTGCTAGATAAAAAAGTTCAAATTAAAATTTGGTTACCAACTATCAAAAATGAATTCAGGCACATGGGTGTGTGGTCTAGTAGTAGTGAGGCGATTGGGCTTGTGCTAACACGAAGACCCAAGATCCAAGTACATAATCCCATAGGTGTAGATAAAGCAAAGTGCAAGTCCAAATGCTCCTCGTAGCCCAGAAACCTAGTCGAAGGACGATGGTAAATTACTATAAACAATATTTCAAAAATGAATTCGAAATGTAAAACATTTTCATAAAATTCAACAACATAGCAATAAAGTATTGTTTAGACAATCATTATCACGAAAACAAAATTGGTTTATTTATCTTAATACCAATATTCTTCTAACGGAAATTCAAAATTCCTTTTCAATGTGGAGAATCACTATTAATAACATTGGTAATATGTGATATAATATGTTCTATCAGAAACCGTTTAGAAAGAAAGCCAAAGCTGGAAGCATGCAAAATCACTCATAATAGTATTTGGGATGTTTTGGAAAAAGGTACTAGACATTCTCAGGAGAAAATTTAATGTTATCTTTCAATTATTTCCAATATGCTTCTACTCTTTGGCTACTCTTCTCATAAATTAAAATTAGAATTCAGAATTTATTTTTTCCAAACCTCTACATGGGTGTACTCCAAAGTACAGGTCAATTGTTGTGTATTATCTTCTATGATATGAAGAAATAGTTTCCAAAGGAGTTTGTCGCAAGTGTCGATGTTCAATTCATCACAAGATATGGGTGCAGTGCAAAGTGCAGCTCTGTTGATTTGTCTCAGCCATAGTATGAATAAATAATTCCAAAGGAGATTGTCTCAAGCACTGATGTTCAATTCATAACAATCTGAAGTTTAGAAATCTTTACATTATCGTTGAAGAAGTAAAATAGTTTTCAGTGCTTTTTGGCGACTTAGTTGGAAGTTAGAATGTTGATCCCCTCTTTTTTGGCAGGGTTTAAGCACTAATTGCTTGCAAATTCGATTTCACTATCCAAAATGGTAATGAAGTTCATGAAATTAGATTAAGAGAAACAAATCCTGTTGTAGATAAAATAGTCCAAACCTTGATCAATTTCAAATTCAAATAATACTATTAATAATAACAATAAAAGCCATGGAAATGTCCTATTTTTAGGTTTCATGTGATTGTGGTTAGTAGATACTTGCAGATGGATGCAAATTAAAAGATATAAATATCAGTTACAATTCCTTATACAGTGAAGGTCCAGGATTTATGGGGAAATGGATACGAGGTATTCTCTAGTGCCGAGTTTGAATATTTTTACAACAAAATTTCTGCCAAGGAAAAATCATACGAAGTCTTCAAATGGAGTTAAAATTTATAAATGGATTACTTGTGATTTCTTATGATCCCACATTTCTTGGGAGATATTTTCAACAATGAATCTTTCTTTAGGGATTTATTGGGAAGGACATTTCCAAGAGTGTATCCATACTGAGAGTCTTGTGAGCATGATTACTATTAAAAATCACCCAAATCTAGGTGTTTAGGTTTATGATGATGTTTCTCAAAAATATTTTCTGTCATTATGCTTGGACTTTAAGAGAAAGCTTTTTGCACTTGAAGGGTGTGGGTGTGTGCTAAATGCTAAGGCTTGAATTCAATGGTCAATATTTTAGTATTTCAGGCTTGGATAAACCTTTCCAGAGGGCACTTCAGAAGGTTGAGTTAAGACTTTTTGTTTGATGCCTACCTAACTGATTTTGGTTCATTTTATAATGTATATTAAACCCCGATACCATTCAAGATGCACTTTTCTTTATCAAAGGTTGTACGATACCAAGACCTTTTACCTGCATTACCATTTATGCCTCCAGATGACTAACTTAGACGATTTTTTTCTATTTTTGATGTTGACCTATTGCAAATGCATGGTATTATCATTTTTGAAAGATGACTGACATGCTTGGCATGTGTTTGTAGCCCTTAGTCTTATTGCTGGTAGAAATTCTAATAGTGACTAAGTTGACAATACTTTTTGGCAATGGCAAACCCCTCTTAGTGCAACATGTTGTAACATGGGTTAGGAACAACTATCCATGCATCTCAATAAATTTCAAATATGCATATCAAGATTGTTTACATAGAAATGGAATGGAACTATCTCTTGCTCAGCCTTCTCTTATGGAATGCATTGTTTCTCTCACCATACCACACAACCTCCATATTTACATTGAATTGTTGTGTTTCTTATAATCTGTGCACCTGTTATTTAGGCTGTTTACTTGTATATTACCCTATGGCATTGGATGCTTTATATCAAGTTACATAGCCTATAATTTTGTGGTTGGTGCTTATTCATATTGGGGCCTATGACATTTATAACATGGTATGTATGACACAACCTTGCACAGACCCCTTTTTTAATAAGAGTGTCTGTGATATGGAAGCTGTTCTTTTGATATGATGCGATGGCAATTTTTAATTTAATTGTGCTTTGATTTTAAAGTACAGGCCTCATAAAAGCTGTTCTATTTTGATTAGTGTTCTTTCTCACATGGTTCAGATTTTTTCCAAGATGTTAATTGTGTGTTTATTTTTTTAAATGCAACATTGTTCTCCATTCAAGATGAAGTTGTGGAAGGCAAAACTTGGAAAATGTTTAGAGCTCATTATCTTGATCGGTTTGGAAGAGTTGCTCTTTTAGTGAGTCGTGGAAACCATGTTTGTTTCATGTTTTCTAGCAGTTTGCATTGCACTAAATCAAATTCAAGCATTATTTTACAATGAGATCTGAGCACAGATATTTTGTTTGTTCTTCACAGAATACATCACACAACAATCAACTATGCCACCTGGTTTATCTTCCTGAGAATGCCATTATGAATTTGCCAATCAACTGTGCCACCTGGTTTATCTTCTTGAGGAAGACAGAAAACAACCATTTCTCACTTTACTTATCACTAGAAAACGGGATGGCACACATGTATCATGTGTATAAAAAGAGGATGGACATTGATAGATACCTAAATACTGAGCCACACCACCATCCAGTGCATAAAGTGGGTGTTATAGATACACTTGTGACCAGGGCGATCAAAATCTCCAACACAACATTTGGAACCTAAGATGGATCATCTTAAAAAGGTCTTTAAAGAAAATGGTTACAAAGACAACCAAATCATAAGAGCTGTCAAAAGGCAAAAGGAAACTAGAATGAACGCCAAAATGACATAGAAGGCCCAAGAGTTACACTGCCATATGTTAAGGGAACAACCGACCGAATTGCAAAGATCCTTTGAAAGAATAGTAAAGTTGTTTTTGCACCACCAAACACCATCAGAAGTATGCTTGTTTCAGCAGAAGATTTTGTGGACCCTAAACAACAAAAAGGCATTTATTCCATCTCTCGCTCTTCTGGAAAAACATACATTGGAGAAATTGGTCGCTCATTGTAAGTAAGATTGAAAGAACACAATGCAAACACACTACAAAATTGTGTCGAGAAATCAATGCTCACAGAACATTCTTGTTGGTATTTAGAGCTTGAAACACTAATTAAATGCAAGAAATATGGCAATGAAGACAAAACAATCACAGAGATTAACACAGGAGATTCACGTGGTAAAACCTTGATGGTGTGTCAAGGAAACATCCATGGGGCAAGGTATCGATATCTCTTATTATTCAAGATATGCTTATAATCACACTTCCAACATTACAATGTCTCTCAAGGCTTCATGAATATATACAACATAGGTTAGATCGTTATATCAGTTCAAGAACTTGCTTTGGTTACACCGGTTCACGAACTGTCTCCGTTATATGAACTACCAAATATTTACCACAAGTAAATTTGTATTATTACCATAACTAATTGTAGTCATAATTCGAACAATCTCCACCTTGACAACAATTTACCTGATACCTTGCCCAAATCCATTCATCACCTCTATTGCAAGCCAAGAGAAGCCACACTCCACCACAACTTCTCTAACAATATTGGTTTCATGAACATGTCTACACAACTTGCTTCAGTATGGACCACTCCACCTCCATCAATAACCTATCTTACAAAAAGATGCATTGTCTCATTTTGATATGTTGGACGATTAGTCAAATGCACAACACTTCAACCATCACAAAACACCATATCATGTACTTGTCCAAACTTACCCAATAGATCATTACATTCATGCAAGACATAACCTGAAGTAGGTCTCTTCTTGTCCAAGTCTTCTGAATAAACATAACCACAGACTAAATCATACAACCACTGTAGGTGATACTTGTGCTTTTGTGCTTGTAAGATAATGAAGCACCCATTTCCATGCTCTTCACCTGGTTTTTCCATGTGTCCACTGACAACACCAATTGCATGTGAAATATTCGAACATTCCATCACAAACATCAAAATTCCTAATGTATTAGCATTCGATACACGAGACATAACCTTTTCTTCCTTACAACCATGACATAAACTTTAAGAAAGCTTACAATGGAAAACTAAAGGGATGTTTACCAATTTCACAATGTTCATATTGAACCACATCAATGTTTTCTCCATAGACTTTTGTTGTGATAACCACAACTTACCATTTTTCCCGTCTCTGTGTACTTCTATACCCAAGATTTGTTTTGTTGCTCCTAGATCCTTCATCTAAAACATCCTAACCAACTCAGCGTCTAACCTGCTAATCTTAAACATGCTTAGCATATCATCAACATATAATATTAAGAACATGAATGTACCATTTTCAAACCTCTCAAAATAAACACAATGGCTATATTCACTTCTTAATTAATTTTGGCTCACCATGAAAAGATCTAACATCTTGTACAATTGCCTAGGTTCCTTTAGGCCATACAATGATTCCCCGAGTTTGTAAACAAATCTACCTTTGTGATTCTAAACAACTAGTGATTGCTCCATGTACATATCTTTGTTAGTGATGATTTTGTGGGTAGTAGGATCCCACAATCTACATCTCTTAACCACATCATTGTAACCAACAAAGATATCAAACTTGCATAAATTCAAAGATTGAAAGTCCGAAAATAACTTACAGCTTATCGGTACTTGCAGCCCCAGCGCTTTCTTGTTCATATGGCCCTGTTGATGATGCCATAAACAAGTAGGTGCACTTGCTTTCTTAGATACCACCGCAACTTCACTTGTTTCAGTTTTTCCTTCCAACTTATACAGATTTCCAACCTTCCTTGCCTTCATGACCATCAAACTTCCCTTGAACACTTGCATCTCTCTACCATGACCTATAAACTCATGACCACCAAAATCCAACACTCTTAGAGAAATTATTTTTTTCTTTAGTTCAGGAACATGTCTAACATTAGTTAATGTCCTTATAACCCCATCCAACATTTTGATTTTGACACTTCCAACCCCGATAGTCTTACAAGAATCCACCGCAACTTCACTTGTTTCAGTTTTTCCTTCTAGCTTATACAAATTTCCAACCTTCCTTGCCTTCATGACCATCAAAATGCCCTTGAACACTTGCAGTTCTCTACCTTGACCTGTAAACTCATGACCACCAAAATCCAACACTCCTAGAGAAATTAAATTTTCTTTATTTCAGGCACATGTCTAACATTAGTTAATGTCCTTATAACCCCATCAAACATTTTGATTTTGACACTTCCAACCCCGATAGTCTTACAAGAATCCACC
>ML805376.1:144365-173162 GCA_009831015.1 Picea engelmannii | reverse complement strand
TTGAAATGTGCTCATGGTCATCCATTTCTGCTCAGGATTTTCCTTCCAGTGGTTAAACTGTTCTGAAGGCAACCTGCTCTGATACCAATTGTTGATACTGAGAGGGGGGTGAATCAGTATCAAGTACAATTTAAAAATCTTTTCCAACTTTATACTTAAACCATTCAATTATATCCAATGAGAAATGAACAATAGTATAAGAGTTACACCAATACACCACAATACACCATGCACAATATATAAAAGAAATAATCAATAGTTTTTGTTCAAGGGAAGTAATGACTTCCAAAGGTAGCTACAGCTTCCAAATGTAAAGTGAGGGATAAACCTCCAAGAGTAAGATACAATCCTCCAATATCAAGAGAGATATGAACTCTCTATCCTTGCCCCTTCCTTCCACCCAAAAATATATGAGAGATAATAAAACTTTATTCAATTCTGGTCTGTTCAGAAGACCCAACTTGTACAGCATGCCCCGCGCTCAATATTTAACATATGATTCCGAAACTCGCACACAAGAAACTATAGTCCGTACTATTTCCAATGGAAGTGGTCCCACTACATTTGGAGTCTGTATGAAAAAGTTATGACTGGTTTACCCAGAACACCTGTTTTTTTTGACTAGTTTCAGGACTGGTCACAAACCCTATATTCCACAGCGTGTATCTCCATAATTATAGCGAATCAAGAGCTGAAATTTTTACCAGAGGTACCTTGATATGTCTTCGCACTACCATAGCGATTTCACCATCTGAATCGTTCTATAAAAAAAAAGTTATAGCAAAAATGGTAAGATGACCTGAAAATAACATACCTTAGAACACATCACCAAAAGACTTCATCCTCCCTTGAAATCCAGCCTTCTTTTACTTCTTGTTCCCCCTGAAATTAGACTTGTATCAAATGAATGTATAATGATTTTTATTTATACCATTTATGCCACTTCCTTTTAACATTAGGGCCGACCTGACACTTTCTTATTTTGTAATTCTTTTCTTTAATTATCTTCAGGGCCTACATGTACAATTCACTTTGTCATCTTCAAAAATTCATTTCTCCTCAACCATGAGGATCCACGTGACGTGCCACATACCACCGGAAACAACATCATGTATACTATCCATCCATGGGTGTTGTATCTACATGTGCATTTTCCTTCATGTCCAAATAACTTCATCAATCTTGTGGTCCAAAACCCATGACTAGGGTTGACATCAATGAAAACAACCAATCTTCCAACAATGGTTATGGGATGTGGGTTGGTGGTCGGGGTTAATAACTCCCCTGGCCTCTCCATTCCATGTGTCTGTTGATGTTGTCTAGGTGGCACCCCATCCGGGGAATTTAGTATTTATTATTACCAAATTGTTCTTTTATTGATTATATTATAATATGATTAAAAATATTAAAGGAGCACTTAGGATTATTAATACCTATTAATACTCAAGCCTCCATACTTCGGTGACATTCCTCATCATGTGTTTATGAACCCAAATCTCCTGAATTCTGGAGCTTTGGAGAGGGTCCCACTCATATTGTGCCTTTATGCAAATATAAGAAATTTATACTACAATGCAATATAATAAAATACGTTTAATGTTTATAATAACATTTATGAAACCATTGGAGTACGGGGGGTAGGTTTGGGCCTTAGACCCTTTTGTGATTTTTCATTCTAATTGTAACATCCTTCTCTTGCAGACACTGAGCGAACTTATTCTTTGAGGATACTTGCGTGTAAGTGATCCGGGTCATTATACTATTGGTTGTTTTGATTATGATTATGAGATATTGTGGATTTGATGATATGTTATTTTGTTGTATTTACATAGACAGGTGCTATTGACTGGGTTCTCCTGAGCGTGTAGGACTCTGGACGTTGAGGATGTCGAGGCATTGATGAAACCCCTTGGACTGCAGATCGAGTCAGGGATTGGATTGTTAGGGTTTGAATGTTGTTGATGTGACATTTGTACATATGATTAGATATTATGATGTTGATTGTTATTGCTGACATGATTTGTTGATGGATGTAGGCTGATGATAGCTTGTCGACCAGACTCACATTTGGAGTAAAGGGGTCATGCACAACAACCAGAGACATTGAGGGAGAGGTGTGGCAGCAGCCCTGCCACAACCTACTAGCACTCCCGCCGTGGATCGAACTGTAGGTTAACGATTACCTAGTTTGAGAAGACCCACGATGCCATGAGGGAAGATTGTGATAGTCGCTCACGATGATTCTAAGGGGTGCATAATAAGGCAGGGTCCTCATTCCTTAGAGGCCCTTAGTCTCCCACAAGATCACTTGATGGAGTATTGATTCTAGGGGTTTGACATCTACCAGATTTAGTCAAGAGGCGAGTGCCACCCTTGGAGCACGTAGTGCGTCTTGAAGGGCACGTCGCGCAAATAAAATGAAAAGAGGTGAGTGGCACCCTTGGAGCATGTAGTGCATCCTGAAGGGCACGCCACGATTTTAATTGGTAAGTTAATAAACCTAGTGCCTAGAAAACTATCCCTCAGGATCTCGTCATGCTTAAAAAGAATGATGTGATGAGTAAGTTTAACAACAAATGTTCTCTTAAAAATTTTCGCCTAGCCTAGTGAAATTAAAACCTAGGTCTAAGTAGAACATGCGGACAAAGAAAAACTAAATGGACATGTAACAAGAAAGTGGGGTAAGAAATTCAAACTTTAATTATTAAAGTAAAAATTATAATGGAGGATTAAATTTATTAAAAGGGTAAATGGTTGTTTTGTCTACACTTGCAAAATTTGATTTTCAGTTAAAAATAAAAAGCGGGGGAACTTAAAAGAAAGGGAAACTTAAAGAAAAGGGGAAACTTAAAGAAAAGGGGGAATGTCCAACTTAGTAAGGAATCTAGGCTTTGGAACCTTCTATTTATTAACTCAACTAGGGGTCGAGTAAGGCGTAAGTCATTTAATAATTGTAAGGGGATATTGGGACACCGAGTAGCATTTTTAGGAACGCTTTTAGGTGGGTGAGGAAAATAGGAAAATTAAATTAATTAATAAATTGATTTTCTGGTGCAACTAGGGCATCGAGCGACATGTGTACGGGGGAGGTTTTTCCTAATTAAATAAATGAAAAAGGAATCTCATGAGGGTTTTGGAAACTAAATGACTAAGAAACTCTATAAAAAGGATGGCAGAGGAGGAGTATGGATCAGATCTGCCTTGCGTAACATTACACTGCCAAAATTTCATCTTGACTGAAGTTTCTCTTGTGGGAGTTGGGATACCCAACTCGAGTAACGAGTGGTAGCTCGACCTTGCGAGGCGAGTTGGGTGCTAGCATTCTTTGGTATTGTGTGGGTGGCCCCTTTATGGCTCGGGGGGCTCAGGGGGAAGAAGAGTACCCCTAGCATTGGCTGGACGGTATCGATGAGGTCTCATTGGTCAACAAATGAGATCTGGATGGAACGAACGTGTGGGACAACGTCTACGGTATCATCGCCTTCAGATTCGATACACGTATTTAAATTTTGTTATATTTCAGTTAAAATTTTCCTGTGTATAATGTTATTTCCAGTTGTCACTAATTTATTTGTTCATAGTACTGCTTTAAATCTAAGTTTTTTCAGGTTCAATTCCTATTTTGGTTATAGTCGAGTTGGGCTCTTAACACTATTTTTTCTTGCTAACCCCTCCCTTCAGTAGCGATTTATAGTAATTTTGTTAAGCGATAGTTTCACCTGTCTGATTCCTGCCTGCGTTTTAATCCTTACTGCGATCTACATTTTTTTAAATCTTTTCATGCAAATCAATGACGGGACTGTGAAGCGTTTCCATTCCTGGAGGTTGACTCATTTTTCTCACACTTTTAGTAATTCTTTTGTTCCCACGACATTACTCCGCTCCAAATCTAAAAATACTCTATTTGTTGGATGTGACAGTTTTTAAAAATACGGCCTAGGGACGGATCGGTTCGGCCAGGCCTAGGCGTGGTTGTTGTCCAAAAGCGCTCCTTCACATTGTTATAGCAGCAGTGCAAGATTTCCAGATAAGGGAGATGGTTGTTCTAACAATGATCTAGACATAGAGTATAGTAGGGTTGTCGCGAAACTGCCCAACTGGTTGGGAGTACTGAGCAAATACTAAAGACTCTATGCCAACCTAGCCATTGTCTAATCTACTCGCACTTGAAGGGTATCATAAATCCAATTCCTTTTATCGCCGATTAAACTTGAATAATAACTCATTATGAGTGGATATTCTCGTTAGTAACGAAGTATTTAAAATATGAATTTGAGGTTTCCAATTAAAAGGTTATCCCTTCGACCCTGCACTGTGCTCTTTGTGTACACAAAAGTTACAGTTAGTATTTGCATTTAAATAATGACTGAGGCTTGATTTGGTTAGAATAGAAAATCTGAAATAATTCAGATTCCAAGACAATCCCGGCGCCAGACAAAAACAAATCACTTGATTGTCCGTATAATCACTTCCTCTGAGTTCATTGGTTAAGTGACAAATGTTTTCTCCAAGGCGTGAGCAATTTATCCCCAGAACCACAGTTGAATGTCCAATTAGAGAATTTATATTTTGCATTGGAACATTTATTAAGCGTATTTTGTAGTTAGGATTTCCTTTAAGTAAAGAACACGTTCTGTGTTGGATTGCGTCTTCCTTGGTTCATGGAGTTATTACCTATTTCCCTTGGATGGTTCGCACACAGGCCCAAACCTTCCACCTGTAATTCATGCAGACGTGTGGGGAAAGTATTTGGTTCATGTGCTCCCTCTTTTAGGTGACTGCATTGATGGATTTCCTGTTGATACCCCAGGTCAACTAATTCCGTGGTTTTCTATTCTGGTAGAGAAATTTTGAAATAGTAAATTGTGAATGGCCCAGGGCGGTTAGGTGGCGTTTTAATCTCTGCATCTGTTCTAAACAATGCATTTTTTTACCTTTAGACTCGCAGTGATTTTTATGGACAACAATATTTAGGGACAACGATTTTTATTACCTATAAAAATAATATATTTTTACTGATATATTGGAGAAATGAAATATGTTTATATTTTAGTTTATGTTTTTGTTGAAAGGTTGTGTATCTTGTGAATTGATGATGAACATAATAGCTTTGATATTTTCGAGAAACAACTTCCATGTTAGATACCATTAGTTCACCTTGTAATTGTGCTAATAAAAGGTAACTATCATTCTCTGTGGTTGCACATATAATTCTTTTTAGCCAAAGATTGAAAATTAAAGCAAAGGTCCTTCTTAATGTAGTGAAATTGTTTCCAGAGTTAAACTCACAATTTGTATCAAGGTATGGATATGCAAGATTATTTTGATTTATCAAGTAGGAACGAAATTATTACCATGCACCAATTAAAGAGATAAAAAAAAAAGTTTCACCATAAATCCACCATAGATATGCAATATTATGAATAGTTAATATTACAAAATTGATATGAACAATTAAATTTCTAAATGTTTTTCTTGCACTCATGCATGGCTACAACAATTCTATATATATCAGTTATGTTGGAAATTTTCATCATTATTTAATTGAAATTGTATGGTTGTTTAAAGTCTATATGGCATAATGTTAGTTGGGCATTATTGGTAATATTTTTATTGGAAAAATCAATAAGAGTGAACTTAAAACTGTATATAGGGATTTTTTATGAAATGGGAATGTTGATCACCACTACTTTTCCTTCTTTGAGCATGATTGACCCTTAGTGAAACCTAATTTAGGATATGGTTATTACCAAGCCTTATTCCCTATGTATGGATCCCATTTAATTTAAATCTTTAAATCATTAAATTTGTTCAATGGAAGTCAACGATGTTTCACCATTAATTTAAGGTGTCACTCCTTTCTTAGTGACTCCATTAATGTTTTTGAAGGAATAATTCCATCATTTTTATCTTATCAACATGGTTACAAGTTAATAGGTGGAAGAATCCTATGGTAAATATAATTATTCCTCAAGTTGGTTATTGCTAGATAGATTGTGTATGTTAGATATCTTTTTCACGCTCATAAATTAAGGTTAAATAAAGTATTGTCTAAATATTAGATTATCTCGTGGTGCGTGACGAAAGAACACTAGTGATCAGTTGTTTTTTATTTATTTGTACGCCATGCAAATGTTGATTCATTGACTGCCAATTCTCCCTCACATTGAAGGTTCGTGTTACGGTGTCAGTTGGAGCTGTTGCATTTGGTTGATTTGATGTTGTCTTTTAGCTTGTAGGTGTTGTCTTTCTTGTGTAGGCTAGGATATAGACACCTCTTTGTTCCTCAAAATAGTCGCTAGCCTTGAGACCTTGAATGGTCAAATTCGACGGGAACTTGGGCTTGAACGTTTCTTATGTCTTCTGGAGGTCCTAACCTTGCAGGGTAGGATGGGAGGGTAGTCATTTTTATTCTTCATCTAATAGAATGTCATATGTTTCTTCCAGCTGCATGATGTGCTAGTATGTTAGGTTGTTAAGTTGTTGTTGCGTGATTGCATGTGTCGTGTTCATCTTCGAGTTGCGTTGTTTGAATGTTGTTGTTGTTACTTCCCTACTTTAAAAAATAATTATGCACTTATTATGCGTCGCATGTTGTCGTAATGACGAGGGTTGTTAAACTATTACCCCAAATGTCCCGGAGTCCCAGAGTCCCAAACTCTCGAAGCTATGGAGTCCCAAACTCACGAAGGGTCCAAACTCACACGTTATTGCACATTGAATATTAAATTAAAAGGGAAAGGAGTTGGTACATTATCACGTACACATACCATAATAAACCCATTTAACATATATTATATTAACCATTTTGGAAAATGCGCCCAAGTTTATAAAGTCTCTAATATTTTATTAATATTTGACATGAGAGAGAGAGAGAGTTCTTCGGGGCAATCTCCTTCAACTCTGCCATACATCCTTTATACTCCAATATCCCAGAGCCCCGGATTCCCGAAGCTCTGAAGTGACCCCACTTGCACACATTACCACACCATTTAATATTCAAAGGAGCTCGCTTCATTCACGTGTAATCAATTTAGTAAATCTTAGTATAATATAATATTTATTATACCTCTCGAAATTTATGCCTAGGTTTTAAAACTCTTCAATAAATAATTTAATATTGGAATGAAGGAAAGATGCATGGATCCATACCTTCGGCTCTTTCATGCAATTCTTCATTCTCATATAACCCAGATTTCCGGAGGGGAACCACTTGTATTAAATTATGGTTTAAATACAATGAATTACTTTGGATTATGATATATATATATATATATATATATATATATATATATATATATATATATATATATATATATATATATATATATATATAGTGTAATAAAGGTATATTATATTAATTTACGTTAATTGATCATTTAAAATACCATACATTACAATTAATTTCATTTTTTTTTAATCTTTTGCAACCTTACACAGGGAAGATAGGGTTCGTGCCTTCGACAATTTTGGGCTCGTGAGTTCCATCACCCCAAACATCCCGGAGCTCTGAACTCCCGGTGTTCTGAAGACCACGCGATGGTTAAAACATTTGGTCACCGTTTATTCCCTGGTGTGTTTGACATTAAAATAATAATAATAATAATTATATTCTCTTTGGTCTCAGGTCTTTTACGCTTAAGGAATTTTACCTATATTTTCAGAATAAACTAATAATAATAATAATATATATATATATATATATATATATATATATATTTCTCCTTTTTTTATTTCCTGCAAGAGAAAAAAAAATCATTTAAATTCTCTACGTAATGTAATTGTGCATAGATATAGAAATATATATATATATATGCACAATTACATTACCTAGAGAATTTAAATGATTTTTTTTTCTCTTGAAGGGAATAAGAAAAAGAGAAATATAAATTTCCACTCTTTATAAAGGGATTTGATAAAAGTTTATATTCCAAGGAAAAATTTCCATTGTGGAAATTGGAAATATAATTATAATCTCTCCCTTCATGTGAGTAAATGAGTAAGTTTTATTTCCTTATTAATGTGCTTTACTACTCTTACTAAATTTAAGGATATTAGTCCTAAGACGAAGATTTACCTCCACAATAAAATTCAGTATTTCTACCAGGATTTATTGCCTACCAAAATTTAAGGGGATTCTCCCCACATTTAGGAGATTTAACACAAGTTTAACATAAATCTTTAGATATGCCCCAAAAAGACTTTTGAGAACTTTTATTTTATTTTAACTCAATTAGCAAATTTCATATTTATTTCCTAATTATTTTTCCTTAATGACCATTTGGAATGGATTTTAATATTTTTCCCTATTTGGGATTATTTCCTAAAGTCCACACATGTCTAATATCCTCTAATCTTTCTAGCATAAGATTTGAGGACATACTAAAATAGAACATTATTATGCATAAAATCACGCTCTCTTCTTTCAACTGTTTCATAGAGATTTTTAAATATTCAGTCATCATCTTCCAAGCATGCATTAAATTGTACAACACAATTAACCACAACATCCACTCCAAAAAAATCTTATTTTAGCACACAGACAGTCAAGAGATAAGGAAGTAAATCAAATGAGTTTCAACTAAAACATTCTCTTCCTTTTACCCAAATTTCTTAAGCCACTTTTGTCATAAATTAAACTTACACAACTCTTAAAACACCGTCTGTAACTTTCTCTGAACTTGACACTATAGAGATTTAGAAAAAATATACTTATCTAGGACCCATAAAATGCTGCAACTGCTGAAAGAGGTTCATTTTTCCTCCCAGTCGTAGGCACAACAACTTCTGGACGGATTTGCCGCTGGACACCCCCTAGCCAGGTCATGATTCTCTGAGAGAGACTCCTCCTTTGGTTCAACAACAACCAAGGACGAAGATCGCTCTCCTCTTCCCACATGAATTTAGCAGATTGTTTCTATCTCTACCAAGCAAGGGGGTATGCAACAAGCGCTTCCTCAATCACTCATCCTCTACAACCCCGTTTACCATCTTGGTTAGAAATGTTTCCCAACAATTCCCATACCCAGAAAAAATTCAATTTTCAGTTCTCTTCATAACCAGAGAGCTACACATTCTCTCCCTCTTCAAAAAAATGGTCACCAGACTCACTCCCCTACCTCCTCTCTCTCTACCCACGATTTTCCTCTCATTTCCTGCCTTCTTTAGCAAGATTCCATGGGTCAAATCCCTCAATTTGTGGGTCAGCCTAAAATCATGTATATGGGTACTTTTCTTCCCATGCTTCTTAGGAAAGGAAGTTCTAGTACAAAACCCATTATTTTTCATAAATGTGGGAAGATGATATTTCAACTACCCACTTACTCCATTAATCAAAATTCTAGAAAATGGGCAATCTGGATTTTTCTTGAATTTTAAATTGGCAAGGTAAATTTCCTCATTGTTTCCCTCTCATGGCATCATGACCTGTGTAGGCAATCCCCTTTAGCAGTTGTCCAACATTTTCCTTTTTACATTAATAGCTTAAATATTTACACTATCATTTTAGCAAAATATAGTTATATTTACAAGTTGGGGGAAATAGAGGTATTACATTACCCCCCTAATTTTCCCCTTTACAAATTATAATTTGAATTTACGAAATAAGCAAGACTTAAAAGATGATGTACTTCCCTCTAGGGGTGATGTTTTGGCATGGTGAGCAGGTCATTGAGCTTTTCGAAGGAGTCATTGGGCCTCCAAAATCCTGGTCTTTATGTGCATGGGCTCCCCTCCATCAAGACATGCCAAGTCATCATAAAATAAACCGACACCACCAAACCCTATCCCTCCAAGTGTGACGTCATGCCCGAGAAGAGAGAGATGAGGTCTCCAAAGGAAAACATTGGGGCTGGGAAGGCTAGCGAATCACCTCCAAAGGCAATGTCCCTCATCCAAACTATCCAAGGAGACAGGGTGCATCATTCATCATGTGGTATTCATGCCCCAAGTGAAGGTCCAAGTGATCTTGTGCCTCCATGATCAAGCTGTCACCTGTCAAATACCAACAAAGACAAGCAAGTATGCTCTCCAAGGGTCCCAGAAGTCACAATATCATGCCAAGTAATCCACATATAATAAAATAACCACCCGAACATGTGCATCAAATCCCCCCTTTTCAAAATAAACCAATGCTCAAACACCTTATACAATTTTCCAAATTCAGATATGGGAGGGGTGTCATAGTGCCTTATTGGGTGAACCAATCCTTAAGTAGGGTATGTTTCCAAGGAGAACCCTCTTTGGGTTATGTAGTTAATATGAAGTGGTTGGGGTTATACTTCCAAGAATGGGGCTTCATGACACACAAGGGCTCATATTATTTCATTTATCAGTTCCTTTGTAGAGGGCGTCCTGCCCTTCGTCCGTGATGCAACGTTTTTCCAAGCCCATTTGACATTAATTTATTAGAGTGTTTCCAGGTTGAAGATGTATGGGGGAGCTAAACTAAGAAATAAAAACAAAGCCCACATACACTCTACCGTGGTCACAATGCTTCCCCAAGTTGAAGAAAATGTGGGGCACTAAGTTAAGAAATAAAAACAAATCCCACACATGCTCTACCTTGGTTGGCATGATTTTAATTAGTTATTTTTAGGGGTCCTTTAACTTTTCTTAAGAAACATTTCATTGTTATCATGATCCTCGGGTGAGCATATGGAAGGCTTATGATTGGATTTTATCTTTTTTTAGCTACAATCCTTTGGGTCTTCAGCCCCTTCTTCCCATGAAATGAGGTACAATCCCTTCTTGGGTCAATGTGGTCCGAAAAACCAAAAGGTAAGGAAACGAAGGGGAAGAAGTGATGGAATATGGTAAGTATGAGTGGGAGTTGTACGATGACCCTTCAAAGAGAGCAACCCTTTTCTCGAGGATGGGCACTTACTAGGAAACCATGACACTCACCAAGGTCAAATAGGGAAAAAGCATAATTTCCAAGCAAGTGTTTTCAAAATCAAGAAAGGACTCTTTTCAACATGTTCAAATGTTTGAATTATTAGAATGACAGATACCACAATACCTGACTTGTTACCTCATGGAGTAAGACTCGTTGCCCTCTGTG
Organism: Picea engelmannii; assembly: GCA_009831015.1. Taxonomy (NCBI): domain Eukaryota; kingdom Viridiplantae; phylum Streptophyta; class Pinopsida; order Pinales; family Pinaceae; genus Picea; species Picea engelmannii. The sequence goes on along the minus strand of ML805376.1, from coordinate 162,100 downwards.
ATCCAAGCTAGGTGTGGTGGACATTGCTGCCATCAATCAAGTGGTGATGTGTGGTGAATAAAGGGCTATGTTTGCTAGGATACCTCTTGGTACTCCATGTCTACAACTTGAGGGCCTCATATAAACGGGGGATAACACTATAATAAATATCCCATTCATTGCAATACTATTTTGAAAAATAATTTTCAATGAAGAATCATTTGGCTAAGGAGTGACAAGTTTGGGGTTTCTATACTATCAAATTTAACATGATCTTTCTTTTGGTCCCAATCATACAAGACTATTAGAAAAGAGGATCGTAGAGTAATAAAATAAAACATATGCGGAAATAAAGCACAAAATATACACAATATAATAGAGACACATATATACGTCTGTCACATGATTTTTCCCCTGTGACCTTGGGTCACGTCACAACAAAGCGATACCATATGTAAAATACACAACCTATCCTCATACACAACAATTCTATAAGAAAATAACTACTTTAAGGAGAAAAGGAGAGAAAGAGAGAAGGAGGGGCCTCACACCTTGTATTCTACGTCTAATGTCGATCCTCACTTTCCACCTTTTATTTTTCTCCCGATATCCACTGGTATCAACCTGCAAAAGAAGACCAATTCTATGTTGCAACAAGGTAGTTATGAATTCAAATTACATATATAATGTGCAAAAATTCAAGTATATGAATCAAAGTAAAATATATCAATATATTGAATCAATTTACACATAAATGGAGGGAAATGGAACTCTTTTATTGAAAACAATAAAAGTAGGTAGTTAGAACCTGACTTTAATCATTGTCACTGCCTCGAAGAAAACCACCCAGGTTCCTCCAATGGTCCTTCAAGCATCAACTCAACAAGATGGCCCTTCCTCGGATGAACCAAAAGGGATAGGAACACACCCTATGGTCATATAAGAGATGAGAAGGAGTACTAGAAAACAAGTTTCAGATCAGGGGGATGCTACTCAAAGGATCAAGGAAAATAGGGAAGCTTGCAAATTCATCATCATAATATTGAACCTAGGTTGTGCCCCTCATCCATTCCCTCAAAGGTGGATTTATACCACCATCAAGGGGTTGAGGTGGTTGTATTCCATTATTTACAGGCCAAGGAAAGTTTGGGAATGAGCCCAACCATAAAATTCGCCCAAAAATGTGGAATATTTTATTTTTTCATATTTTTTGATGACATCTGTGAGTTGCAAACTAGCAAGGCATGGCCATCTGTGGTTTTCACATGGGTGACCCACATATGGAAACAAAAAATGTTGTTTTTTAGATGAGTTTGATGAAAAAGGATGGGATTTAAGTTTGCAAGTTAGGGAAGAGGACTAAGCCACATCATGAATGCAATTGATGTTGCAATTTGTGGTATAACAAATGACCCCTAATGTGTGAGGCCATAAGGGAAATTGATGGTTTAAACACATTATAATTTTGAGAGGTGAGAATGCATTGAATTAGATCCAATGAAGGTTCTCAAACAATTGATCCAAGAACATAAGCTACCAGTAGAGATCAAGTAAGAGTATTCTCTTCTTGAGTTGGGCATACCCATGCTCAGGAGTAATGTAAGCATGTCTGCCAAATCAATTATACGGTGGATCCATGACATATATGAAAGTATGAGTGATGCCCATGGACATGAACAATACACAGTGGATCCATGTGATATATATATAAAGTAGCAATCATGGCCAGGAGGAATACATAGTGGATCCATCCAAAAAGTAGATCATAGCCACGAATGGATACAAATTGGATCTATGTCTCAAAATCAAAATCAGAGGATATATGGAAACAATGGAGTGAAAAAATTGATCCTATGCAAGTATCAATGTCCGAGGGGTGGTAAAATATATGTCAGGTAGGAGCACAAAATATGTGATGCTCGTACTTCACCCAAATTCTTCAAAATGATCCAACGTGATACAACTCTACACTATGTGAATAGAGGTGTTGGGGTCGAACACAGTAAGACATCGTTTGACTACCAGTCATTGAGGTATACCCTTAAAAAATGTGAGATGACCCATTGATGATGATAATGGGTGTCAAGGTACCATGGTACAATCTAACAATTGTGAATAAATGAGTTGCTGTCGAACACCTAGTATAATTTATCAGTCAGAGGACATTGTTGTATTCCCACTATCAATAGCAAGGGAACCTACCATTGATGGATACAAGCCCCAAGGTACCACAAATAAATCTAGATCCATGTCCCAGAGAAATATGTGATGAAGTCGATAGTAATAGACCTATTGGAAGGAAGGCATTAAGGCATCGTCCATCATCTAGCGCGAGGGGTAGAAGAAGTCCAAATATTTGGAAGGACTCAAATGAACACATTGTAAGGACCACACTGAGGTACAACTTTGGCATGTACCAGATGGAACAACACATGAAAAATACTCTTTGAATAGTAGCCAATAATTAAAACCATTCACAAAGACAAGGAATCCACCAATGGGGTCAAATGGAAACTAGGGTACCACACAATTCCCTATGTGTGATGATTTTTGTTGACATCGAACACAAGGGAAACCACTAAGTCAGTGACCAATGATGGTTTATCATCTGCTAAGCTCAAGATCACCTATCAATGATGGAAATAGGCCTAGGGTGCAACTTTAGGTCATACTCTTAGAGAAATGTGTGAGAGTCGCTAAGAGAAAACCCACCAACAAGAATTCAATGGAGACTTTCTATACTAGCATGAGTGAGATACAAAGATACTTGTGATGATGATATGTACTTGAATGACACAAGAAGGCCAACTTGAAAGGTCAAAGACTTTCTGCATAGTGATCGACTTAGGATGAAACTTACCTTGAACAAAATCACGACACATTATGTGACTTAGGAAACATGGATTATAAACTAGGATACATTCATGATACATGAGGCATCAACAAATGCTCCATTTGGTTGGAAGAATAACCAATAAGAGGAGATTATACTAAAAAACGAGAAAAACTCTCCTAAATCCATACTAAACTCAAAATATTGAGACACTGACTCAAAGATTGTTCTTTGTTCAAGGGATACATGAATGATGCCAACAAAAAGATATATGCTTTCCCCCCTTCTTTATTTTAATTTTAATTTTTTTTGTCTTTTTCATTTTATTAAAGTCTGAAAAAGAATAAAATAATTTTATAGAACAATGGAGGAAATGAGTGTTGCAAACAAGAAAACTAGTTCCAAAGCACAAGGAACATACCTATGCTCAATGCAAGGAAGCATGTGTAGGATAATGATACTCAGGGGATGTTTCCTCCATGTTTAAGGTGTCGAGTCGCAAAATCAAATTGCAAGGCTAGCAATTGGTAGGGAATCATAAGAAAATGGTTCAACGATGGCAAGTTGAAGCTGACATTAGGCCTAGAAGTGTGAGTGGTTAATATGAAATGAAATTACAACTCAATTTTTTTTCGAAGCCCCATGGGTAGGTTAGCCAACAAGAGATTGAGAGGAAGTCACGAGGCCTCAATGAAAAGACATGGTGGGACTAAACAGGGCTTCCAAGCCTACTGAAACAATTGTAGCATGGGTGTCAAAAATGCTAGTGAGGTAATACCTAGGACACACATCAAGAGGTAAGCTCTACCATTCATAAATGACACCTTTAAAGAAACTTGAAGGTATGCTATCGAAAATGAATGGGGTGGATCCTATGGAAGATATGTGAATGATACAAAGAAATTCATTGTGCAGGTGAAAATGACCTACTCTACATGCCAATAAAAAAAACACAATACCTGCTGAAGAATCTGAAAAGTGATGACATAAGTAGAAACATACATTAGAGGGAGTCTCGTAGGTAATGGCCAAAAAAATATTGAGAAGAAGATATGTAGCTTCAACGTAAGGTCATGGTGGGTCTAAACAAGACTCCCGAGCCTAAATAGAAACTTGTGGAATGAGAGCCATGATGAAAAGGGGTTCTAATCTAGGATGCCCATGGAAGGTAGGCCCTACCACATGAATTATGACACTTCGAAACAATATATAAGGTTCCTCGTCACAACTCAGTGGAGACGATACTAAGGAAAATGAAACAGGAAACGGATAATGCAAAAATGCATGAAGGGGAGAATTTAACCTATATGTCAGTTATAAGATCATTACCTGTTAGAACGAATCGACATGGAACAAAAAGGTACCAAAGAAAATGTCTCCAAAGTCATGTATATAAGACCAAAAAAACTTATCCAGAAGTTAATAAGTCCAATATAGAAACCTATGATAAAAACAAGTATTAAGGGATACATAACTTGAAAACAAGAAAACCTAAAATCATAATATGTACAAAGGACCTCATAGCCTTGTGGCTTATGCATAGTAGCTCTCTAGGTAGATCTCATTTCTAGGCTCAGGCCAATGACTTCTTTGGTAAACAACCTGTAAATATTTCAGTTCAAGAGGAGGTTAAAGATCCATAATCATAGCTTTGAGGATGGCCTCATCTGAAGGAAACTCCACATCCATGAAATCGGGGCTCAACAACTCACAAATACCAAGGCTCAAGGACTTAGAAACAACAAGATCAGACTTAAGAGGAAAAACACAGTCCGTCGGAATAAAACAAAGAATTGAAGGATCACATGCCCCCATTGGATAAAACACCTTATTAATTATCGAGACCTTGCCTCGAGAAGGAGAACACAATTGTAAAAATCCCATCTCAAGAGAAATTGAGCAACGATGATAAGATGCCATATAATTCACCCGTGGTAGGGAAGAGTCTACTTGAACACTAGGAATGCACAAAGGGGAAACCATAGCTAAAATTAAACTAGGATGGTCATTATTAGATGAAAGTTGATCAATAGTGGCAATGCTTTCGTTTTGAGGGAAATTCATCACACGAAAGAGCGTAGACACAACAACCTTCATAAAATAATCATAATCATGCCCAAGAAACATAATAAAGTATAAAGGTCCTGGCACCACTAACAGATTTATTAGAAAAATCTTCCCACCTAATGTGATAGGCAATTGAGGAAGAATCCCCAAACATTCACTAGGTCTTTTGTCTAAAGCCAACAACTCAATGGTAGCTAACACAAGCTTGGGAGAACCCAATGCTTACAATCCAAGAAGGATTAAATACTTGTAGAGGATCCTTCATCTACAATACATTGATGAATGCCTTTGAAATAATATTTAAGCATAATTGTTATCTGGAAAGGTGTAGAAGAAGGAACACGAGGATCCACAAGGTCATTCCAATCAAAGGAAACCCTCCTAGGACTTGGAGGGAGCGTAGTCAAAGAGTGGAATGCCCCCTTGTTAAGAAAGTACTGAACTGCAAATGTTAAGGACATGGTTAAAAGACACATCACTCCCCAAAAGAAGAGTTAGATCGGATGAAGATTGCATCGGCGAGATGGCTCCCTTAGACTAGTAACTCTCCAAGAGAAGAGTGGGATCGACCTAAGATTTCATCGACGCAACCACTTCCTCAACCACTGGTTGAGTATTATGTGAGACAACATGGTCAAGAGACACATCACCCCCAAAAATGAGACTGGTATCGACCGAATATGGGATCAACATGATCAATTCATCAACCTATGATTGATTAGATTGTTAGGAATCTAAAGATGACACAGAACTAGAAGGGCCTTCAGACAAGGACAATGCTCTTCATACCACGACAATAATAGAGCACAAATGAGAAAGGTGATATCCTTTTCAAAGATTACAAGGTAACTTTGGCTTACATCCTATATGTCTAGGATTCTCAACCATATCAATGCCCCCAACACGACTTGCAATGGTTGGTGGGTTTCCCCAGCATGACTTGCAGTGGCTAGGTGTTCATCTCCAACATGACTTGCAAATGTTGGTAACATTTGTCTAGTATGACTAGCAGTGACTAGATTTTTTCTCCCAGCATGAATCACAGAGGCCAGTTGTTTTCCCCCAACATAACACACAGAGGCTGGTGATAGGTCCCTAACATGACTAGCATAGGTTGGTGAACTTTTTTTCTTACTCTTCCTCTTCTTCTTCCTTTTATACTTCTGGTTACCAGTAGCTAGACTTTCACCAGAAGAGGGAGAAGGAGAAGGAGAAGGAGTAGACTTCGTGGATGCAGAAGGTAAATGATCAACATCCATACAATGTCCATTATATAAGGTGTTTATTTGAGAAGCATCAAGAGCATTCAGGACATTCAGAGTGGTCCACAACCAAATCGATAGTCTGACATTCAACCCAGTAATTTTCAAAGTGGCCATCAAGGGGGCACAAACATTTCCAAAGAAAGGAAAAGAAAAAGAATCCCTTTGGTCAAGGGTTCCTTGGTTGGTATCCACAAGAACTTTGGCCATATCATTCTTATGCATAGGTTCTTCCCTTGTGGGATTGTTCATGTCCATAAAAGTCTCACACACCAACTCCGATGAACCAATGGTATAAAAACCCACGCCTTCTAGGAGGCGGCTCCACACTTTCAAGAGAAATACCAGGGGTCCTTTCCAACTAGTGGAGTGGTTGCTCAACCACCCTAAATAAACGATCCAAAAGTGATGATACTGAAACAAACTAAGGCCAACTATACAAAGCAACACTCCACTAAAAAATCTTAAGAGAAAGATCGCAAGCAAACATTTTTTCCAAATCTTCATCCCAAGTGGATAAGGTCCTGTGTCCAAAGTAATGAAAAAGTGGAAAGGGACCTTCCAGATGGAGGTACGATTTGATTAAGTTTCATGGACCAATGAATGAAGGAGTGAGAAACAGTTATCCTGACCTCCGCTGACAAGTCTTATCCGGTGCAAGTACCCATGCTTCATGGGGCACCTTCCAACAACACTAAAAAGTGTGATACAAAATATGCCCCATGTACCATGGAAAACCCCCGCAATCACCTTTGAGATCCCTAGGAAAAGTAACTAAGGTCACTAATTCATAGTCAGCGTCTTAGGGCTACAATCGATAGTTAGGATCGAATGTATGGGCAGGGTAATTGAGCCCGAAAATCTTCCATAAAACTGACTCCAAATGGGTCAGTTTCCCTTTAGGAAAAGCCCCCAATATGCAATCTCTCCACTATGCTCAATTAAGATTTGGAGGAGATATCTCCTCGACTTTCCTTTACACGACCTCATGTTTGACTCCTATGTTAGAGGAGCTTCCTAGATATACTTATATGACAGTTGGATTGGACTCTCTCTGACTCAAACTCTTATGTTTGTTCAATGCCCTTGGAGAGTTATCTCTCCAATCCTAATCCAAGGCCCTAACCATAAACTTGTCCGTGAACCCTAGAAATAAGGTCTACTACATTTTAAGTTTATCGTTCATTTTAGCGGTTATTTTTACTCAAAGGGTATGGAGGTGAAACTAATATTGTTGGAGACTCCTACAAAAATGAAACTTATAAGAACACTGACAAATAATTTACTTTACACTAATTCTTCAAATGAAAAAGAGTTTCAAAAAAGAAAATGCATGAAAAATCCTTCAAACCATGAAATGAAATTGTTTCCTATGCTAATATCTTTTTCTTTTTCTAATAAAAATGCAAAACAATGCAAAGAAAGAAAGATACCTAACTAGAAAAAAACCATATTTTTTTTCATTTTCGTTTTCTTTCTACCAAAGAAAGCAATATGCCTACAGACTTGAGTGCTAATAAGTAAATTATTTTCTTGAGAAGTTCCAAGGCAAGGGATCAAGGGAAAGGATAACTAAAAATCAAGTTGTTTTTGTCTTTTATTTTACTAAAAGAAATGAAATGCAAATAAGATGAAGTTTTCCTTGTTCTTTTATGAATAAAGGGAAGAAGGTAAAGATGAAAAAACCAAACAATCAAGAATCACTGAAACACAAAAATCAAACAAGAAAATCATCCTAACCACACATGACTAACCTTTTGACCCACCTAAAGAACCTTATAACCAAAAGCCTAACCTAAGAAAGAGAAATATCTTTTAGATGATTTCAATTTTTTCAGAGACTTAACACAACAATAAGAGGCAAAAACAAACCCAATAGGCTCAGATTGTACTGAAGAACCAAACCAGATCCTCCAAAACCGAGAGAAAGGCTAAAAAATTCCAATTCCTACACAGATCCGTGATTGTGTACACTAGGACTCACAGACATCCGCGGGTCATACAAAGGAAAATCAAGAATATCCATGACTCATAAAGGGACAAAGCACAGATGCACTAGTAAAACTTGAAAAATAAAAAAAGTCAATCCAGAAGGAGGCTTCCATAAACTTTGGGCAAATGTTCTAGATGGAAAATGTTTTGAAAATAAATCCTAGAAAACAAGAAAAGTTATAGAAATCAAATACAACACAAGACACCCGAAGACCGACCCAAACTAGGATAAGATGTCCCCAATATGGTCGCTAATTAAATTACAATATGTTTTCCATGTGACCTTGGTTCATGCCACAACAGAGTGAGACCATATGTAAAAGACAAAACCTACCCTCATACACAACAATTCTATAAGAAAATAACTATTTTGAGGAGAAAAGGAGAGAAAGAGATAAGGAGAGGCCTCACACCTTGTATCCTACGTCTGATGTTGATCCTCTCTTTCCACCTTTTATTTTTCTCCTGATCTCCATTGGTATCAACCTGCAGAAGAAGACCAAGTCTATGATACAACAAGGTAGTTATGAATTCAAATTACATATATGATATGCACAAATTCAAATATATGAATTAAAGTAAATTATATCAATAGATTGAATCAATTTACACATATATGGAGGGAAAGAGAAATCTTTTATTGAAAACCATATAAGTAGGTAGTTATACCCTGACTCTAACCATCGACACTTCCTCGAAGCCAATTGCCCAAGTTCCTCCATTGTTCCTTCAAGAATTAAATCAACAAGATGGCCCTTCCTTAGATGACCCAAATGAGATAGGAACACACCCTATGGTCATATAAGAGAGAAGAAGGGATACTGGAAAACAAGCTCTAGATCAGGGGGATGTTAATCAAAGGATGAAGAAAAGTAGGGAAGCTTGCAAATTGGTCAACATAATATTGCACCTAGGTTTTCCTCCTCATCCATGCCCTCAAATGTGCCTTTATACCATCCTCAAGGGGTTGAATTGGTTGAAAAGGGAAGTTTGGGAACGATCCCAACTGAAAACTCCGTCTGAAAATGTGGAATATTTATTTTTTCATATTTTTTTAGGGCATCGATGGGTTGCAAAATAGAAAGGCATGAACATCCATGGTTTGCACATGGGTGATCCATGGATGGAAACAAAAATTTTGGTTTTTAGATGAGTTTGATGAAGGAGGATGGGATTTAAGTTTTCAAGCTAGTGAAAATGGCTAGGCCATTTCACAAATGCAATTGATGTGGCAATTTGCGGTATAAAATAGTGGTTCGCCCAATATGGGCTATGTCCACCATATAAATTGACATCCCTTCCTTTCTTATTATCCATCAAATGAAGGGATACAACCTACAACACATCCGCGATAACTTCCTCTTCTTTTTCTCACAGTCTCCTCTCTCAGAATACAACATTCACTATACAATTCCCTCATACACAAAAGAGGGGTTCCTTCTATGGAAAACAAACCCTGACATAACTTCTATTGTCAGATCTATGACTTTATAATGAATGGTCCATATTGACTAGGAAATTACAATATTTTACAAGGCAATTTTCCCAAAAATTTCTCTTTCAGAGAGTTTCCCCCGAACCTCCTCCAAGGGGGGAAATCCCCCTTGACACCCCTATAAATAAATGGGATCCAGACACAACTAAAAAAATATCTTTGAATAAGGAAGATAATCATGCTCCACAACCAACAATCTCCCACTTTGAGATTGATCACAACAACTCCACCGTTGTTGTACATGTTAGACTATGATCCACCTTGGACTTGGAAAATTTCTCATCTTCACCTTTATGCTTGAAGATCAATTGAAACTGAGTAGGAACTCAGTTTCTCCTCGGTTACTACTTTCGTTAACATGGCTGCAGGATTTTGGATAGTATGTATCTTTTCCAACTTCGATTGTCCATCTTTCAAAACAGATTGTATGAAATGGTCCCTGATTTGTATATGTTTAGTAATAGAATGGAAGGTTGAGTTCTTTTCAAGATGAATGGCACTCTGGCTGTCACAATAAAACTTGTTATTCTACTATTGTTTTCCCAATTCCTCCATAAACCTTTGTAACCAATTCAACTCTTTACTAGCCTCTGTAGCAACAATATACTCTACATCCATTGTTGAAAGGGAAACAACCTTTTGCAGTTTCGAAATCCAAGTTACTGTTGTTCCACCTATAGTAAAAAGATACCCCATGGTGCTCCTCTTGCTATATTTATCACCTACCATATATGAATCAACATATCCATGCAGAACAATGTTTGAACCTCCAAAACATAATGCATGAGTATAATTACCTCTCAAATACTAGAAAATCCACTTTACTGCCCCCCAATGTTCTTTTCCTGGATTATTTATATACATGCTCACAACTCCCATTGCATGTGCAATATGTGGTCTTCTGCACACCATCAGATACATCAAGCTGCCAACTTCTGATGAATAAGGGACCCTGGACATGTATTCTATCTACTCATGTGTCTCAAGACACATTTCCTTGGTTAATTTGAAATGGTTGGCCAAAGGTGTACTAATTTATTTTGCATTATGAATTCTAAACCTCTCCAACACCTTCTCTATGTACTCACCCCTAGACAATGTCAATTTGCGATTTTTCCCATCTCTTGTTATTCTCATACCAAGGATTTTCTTTGCAACACCCAAATCCTTCATTGCAAATGAACTGCCTAACTTCGTTTTGAGCACACTTATATCCTTCATGTTAGACCCTGCAAAAAACATCTCATCTACATACAATAGAAATATAATATAGCTTCCATTTTCTAGCCTCTTAAAACAAACACAATGATCAAAATGACATCTACTATAACCTTGTTCTGTCACAAACCTGTCAAATTTTAAATACCACTACCTTAGAGCTTGCATAAGGCCATACAAGCTCTTCTTCAACCTGCATACCAAATTCTCCTTCCCTTTTACCTCATATCCCTGTGGTTGTTGCATATAAATCTCTTCCTCCAAATCCCCATGGAGAAAAGTTGTTTTTACATATAACTCTTCAAGATGAGAATCTTCGACTGCCACGAGACTTAAAATAGTCCTAATTGAACTCATTTTAAAAACAGGAGAAAATAGTTCATAAAAGTATATACCTTTCTTTTGTGCAAACCCCTTTACAACAAATCTGGCCTTGTATCACTTTTTTCCTCCATCTTCTTCCTTCAACCTACAAACCCATCTATTGTGCAATGCTCTTTTTCCTACATGAAACTCAACCAAGTCTCAAGTTTGGTTATTTACCAAGGATTCCATTTCCTCTTTCATGCCTTGCTCCCACTTCTTTATAGTGTCTACTTTCATTACCTCTTCATAACTTACTGGTTCACGAGAATCAGTAAACAATAAATAATGCAGTGAAGGAGAGTATTGTTTAGGGGGTCTACTTAACCTTGTAGATATTCTGAAAACACTTGCAGGAGTTTGAGGTACCTGCTACTCCTATTGTTGTACATTTTGATTTTCTGGTACCTTTGGAATTTCATTTTCTTTAGTTTTATCAACCACTGTGTATTCTTTGTTTTCCTTTTCCTATTTCTTTCCCTGCAAATAATCTTTGTACACGACCTTTTCATTGAATACCACATCTATACTCCTAATGATTTTGTGATTTTCATAATCTCATAAGCGATAACCAAAATCATTAACACCGTATCCAATAAAGGTACACTTCTTGGATTTTGTCTCAAGATTTGTTATGTTTTCTTTATCAATATGGACAAATGCTTCACAATCGAAAGTCTTTAGAAATGAGTAGTTTAGATTTTTACTTTTCCATGCCTCCTCTGGAATGCCACCATCCAAGGAGCTTAAATGCCCTTTTTTATTAAGTAAACAACAACATCTACAACATCTTCCCTAAAGTGTAAGGGAAACCCTACATGCAATCTCATACTCTTTGCACATTCCATGATTGTCCTGTTCATCCTTTATGACACACCATTTTCTTGTGGTGTTACTAGAATAGTATTCTCTCTACAAATCCCATGATTTGAACAATAATTATCAAACTCCTCACTACAATATTCACCTCCATTATCTGATCTGAGACACTTCAACCTTTTTCATATCTCACTCTCAACCAAAGCTTTCCATTTCTTAAAAGTGTCAAAAACATCAGATTTTTGTTGAATGTAATAAACCCAAGTTTTCCTAGTTGCATCATCAATAAAAGTAATAAAATAACGAGAGCCACCAAGAGATGATACCCGAGTTGTTCCCCACACATATGTATGGACAAGCTATAACTTTTCACTCTTCTTTTCCTTTCCGACTCTGAGAAATATGTCTCTTTTTTTTTTTCCATAAACACAGTGTTCACAGAAACCCAAATCAACTTGCTTAAGATATGACAACAAATTCCTTTTGCGGAGTATATGAATCCCATTCTCACTCATGTGTCCAAGCCTATGATTCCACAGTGTTGTATCCACTCTTGTAGAATCTAAAGAGATAGAAGAGTGAACATTACCAGTACATAAATAAAATGTACCTACCTTCTCTCTGTTTTCTATTGCCAATGATCCTTTAGTGACCTTCCATGCCTTTTATGTAAATGTAGATATACAACCTTCATTTCCCAACTTCCTTGTTGAAATTAGATTTCTTCTCAAATCTAGAACATGTCTCACCTCTTTCAACAACCATTGGTTTCTATTTTTTAACTTTATTTGTATCTTACCTAATCCAAAAATTTTGCATGGTTCATCATCACCAAAATAAACATGTTCAAAATCACCTTGAACATAATCTTTAAAATGTTTCCTATAGGTTGTGGCATGAAATGAAACCCCTAAAAATAATACCTAAAAATCAGTAATATTATATAAAGAAAGAATTAAAGCATCATGTAACACATCGCATGCTACATTTTCTTCCTGATTATTCTCCTCCTGTCCACCTCCTTATTTCTTTGGAGATCTGCAATCTTTCTTCATATGTCCTTTCTTCCCACAATACCAACACTCTATCTTTCCTAGTCTAGATTTGAATCTTCCCTTTTACACTTCCCACGTTTCCTTGGCTCTTTCCTCTTTCCCTCTGTCTTCCCCTTTTCTTCATGGTCAATGCATTACCTGATGTCTCACCTACACTTTTCTGTCACATTTCCTCGCTAAGGATAACACCAACAACATCATCAAATTTCAGAGTGTTTGAACCTTAGACATAGTTACTTACAACCATAACCAAGCCGCTTCAACTTTTTGGCAATGAGCACAAGATTAGAAGATCCCTAACCTCATCATCAAATTTCACTCCCACAGAACTTAGATAATTAGTAACCGTATTAAATTCATTTAAATGATCGGCAACAGACCCACCTTCTGACATATTCATATCAAATAATCACTTAATTAGAAATGCCTTGTTGGAGGCCGAGGGTTTTTCATATAGTTTAGCCAATGCCTTCATCAAATCCACCATTTTCTTTTCTTTTGAAATGTTGAAATCCATTGACGCTGCCAGACACAACCATATCATTCCTAGTGCCTTTCTGTAAAGAACCTCTCATTCTTCATTCTTTATACTCATTGGATTTTTTTCTTTTCTGCCCAATGGTAGGAAAATATCCTTTTGATAGAGATAGTCTTCCATTTGCATCTTCCACAACTGGTAGTTTTGGCTATTAAATTTCTTGACCCTAAACTTTCCATCTTCCGCCATTACTCTCACTCGAACCAAGAACCCTCTTTTCTTGTTAGTTACCTTTCACACTGATATTAATGGATGATAGTTAGAAACAAGGATGACAGAGCAATAAAATAAAATAGATGTGGAAATAAAACACATAATATACACAATATAATAGAGAGACAGATATATGTGGTTCACCCAATATGGGCTACGTCCACCAGAGAAATTTCCATTCCTTCCTTTATTATTATCCAACAAATGAAGGGATACAACCTACAACACACATGTTGTAACTTCCTCTTCTTTTGCTCACGGTCTACTCTCCCATAATACGATATTCACGTTCATATAGTAGCCACAATATAATTCCCTCATACATTAAAGAGGGTTTCCTTCTAGGGAAAAAAAACCCTAACATGACTTCTATCGTCAGATTTCCCAAAAATTTCTCTTCGGGGGCACTACCGTCGAACCCCCACCAGGGGAGCTCCAAAATATTGTCTCCCCCCCATAAACATATGTTGGGGGGGAACAAGGATAACCTATTTGCATGGGCAAGCCATCCCATAAAGATGAAGCATGTCTATAGGGATTCAAACCTTGGTATGGAAATATCAAGACCCATATTCAACCATCAAACCAAGACTTTATTAACAAACACAAATAGTATGTTGATACATTTTCCATATATATATATATATATATAATTTTAATATATTTAAATAAATACACCTATGGATTATCCGAATCACATCAAAACATAAGCATGAAAAGGGAAGTCCTTTCAAAATTCAAAGGAATGATATTATACCATAGGGAAGGGAAGAATATTTCATAAGCACAATGAAGGGAAGGACTCTTTGGAAAGATATTAGCCTCAGTGATAGAGATGGGAAAAAATATTTGATTTTTTTTAATAATTCAAGTAATGACCATTAATCACAAAGACTTTATTTGATTCTCAATTTGACCTTTAATTACATGAAGTTTATTTGGTTCTCAATTAGCCCTAGATTTCATATTAACAACAACATTTTCCTTATGGTTTGGGAGGTTTGACTCATTTATCTCTTGACCATATCACATGCACCATCATTATCATGTTGGTTTGGGAGGTTTGACTTATTTGTCCCTTGACCATAGCAAAGGTACCAAGTGAAGGAATTTTTCTTTGCTAACATTATCTGATTTTCTATCTAGTCAAGTTTAACTTTTATTTGCTATTTTAGTGTAGTGCCTTATCTTTTGGTTTTGTGTAGTCATGAATTATGGACCTATCATGAATTGACTTAGCACTGAGCCTTATATTTTGAGACACGATATTTTATCATGATTTGCTATCTATGCTTCTAGTTGCTAATGTGTATGTAAGCATCATCAATTGTTGGGTTATGTGTTATTATCATGATGTGATTATTCCATACTCTGGACTTTATGAATATGATGTGATTATTGGTGTTCTTATTATGTTGTACATGTGCATATATCATGGTGAATAACACATGTATGATCCATTGTGGCATTAGTGGACTATGTTCATGTACATGTGTAATTATAGAAAAGTGTACACATATTTGAAAATCTATATTCTTCATTAGCTTATGGTAGATGCTATGTTTTGGTCATGAATAATTATCTAATTATTCACTAGCTTATGGTAGATGTTATCTTTTGACCATGAAATAATGACATGATTTGATAGCATGCACATGTGGTTGTGATGGCATGCTTTAATACCATGCATATGTTGATTGTGATGACATGCTTTGATAACATGTAGTTTGTACTATTTATATATTGGCCATGAGATGGTGATGAGTTAATATATGTGGTATATGCTAGTTACATTGTGGCCATAGGGTGGTGGTTATTAGATACATGTTATAACTAATGTCTTGTTGTTATAATATGAGTGCGAGCTTAATTAGATAGTCACTCCATGGGCCTAGATGTATAGTTCAATGAAAGATCTTTTAGAGCCCATATCCATGAAATAGAAATATCCATGTAAGAAACATATTATGGGTAGGGGACAATTGACGAATGAGTAGTTATAAGACAAAGAACTAATTACATGTATGAACAAATAATCAAGAGAGTGACAATTGGTGAATAAGTAATTGGTGAATGAGTAATCAAGAGGGGGGTGTTGATTACAAAAAATATCGTGATCAATTATAAATTGTAATAAAGCAAGAGTGGGGAAACTCATGAAGTAAACTACGAGGGAGACAATTGGTGACAAAGTTAACCAAGATGGGGACAACTAGTGATGTAAATTGGAAATTGGAAGAAAATAACAAAAGTGAACCATCTAGAAGAAAAGTAACTAGACGTTCAATTGTAAATGCTTGAACATATGTAGGATTACTTGTGTTGATTAATAAGTGTTTTGTGAATTGTAATGCAAGAGCATGTAGAGTATAGGGATAATTTATGTTTGCATGCTAGTGTATGTGAAGAGTTTACTTGTGATAGCTACACATGTAAAGTCCTCATCTATACAATATTACTAGTAGATTAGTAGGTGCATTTTGAGGGAAAGTTATGCTATTTGAGATTTGAGATTGTGCATTATAAGAAGGGATCAAATAAAAATATTAAATATTAAATAAGAAATGTTAATATTTTGTGAAAATTGAAGTAAGAGATTAATTACGTTAATGAACATTAATTAGGTGCATGTGCATGGGAGTAACTAGACAAGTGGTGAACTAAACGTAAATGAAATATTATTATTCTACTTGAATTGTGTGCCTATGGTGAGGATTTTTATGGAGGAGAAGGAGGTGGTTGGGGGTTCAGATTCTTACTTTTTGGTTTTGTATTGTCAAATATACAATTGAGTTTAGTGTTTTTTGCATGGTTTAGGGGTTTGGAAGAGAAATGAAGTGTTGTTGGAAGTGGGAATGTGTGAGAGTTTTTTGGGGGAACTTATCTAGTATATCCTTGGTGATTGAGGGCTTAAGGGGTCTCAATCTTTGATTGAGGGACTGATTGTGTGGAGATTATTTTGTCCCCCACAATTGCCCATGTTTACACTTTGGATTACAATAGGTACAACTATTGTTGTTGGATTTTGGTATTTATTTGGAAGGTTGCTTCAATCTCCTGTTGCAAATTCTACATTTTATATACATATACTTCATCCTTAAATAGTTATGTATACTAAAATCTCAAGGATTGATTAGAAGAAATTTTCAATTTGAATTATTGATTGTTTCTTGGTGAAGAAATTGTATGGTTAATTAGTTGATAATTATTTAATTATCTAATTTGTGCTAGAACCTTGTTACTAATAATTGGGATGAACTCTCTTCACTTTTTTGTTGAGGTTTAGATTCCTCAAATTCCCACAAATGTCTTGTAAGATTTGTAGTTTGATTTGGTTGTTTTTTAAGTGTGTTGAATACATATTAATACAAAAGGTTTAAATTTTATGAGAGATTCTGAACATATATTGTTTTCTAATTGTTATGCTTAATTGCTTTAGAATTTTTAAGTTAAGAGTTGAAACAATAAGTTCATGATTTGTTGATATTCCTACTATTATATTCTTTCACTCATTCCATTGCTTTAACTGGTATGCATTACATTCTACGCATAAATAGGATACACAAATTTGGTATACTTGTAGTATTAGTTGTTAATTTGAAATACTAGGAACTTGGTTATAAAGAGATTAAGTAATGATACTGTGCAGTATTATTTAAGGGAGTAGGGCACAACATTTGGTATCGAAGTTGTGGATTTAAATTTAAAGGCCCATGGGTCTCTCAAAACCAAGAAATGGAGAAAAATTCTCAAACCCGATATAAAAATAAAAAAGATAACCAAAGGGGATTTAACTACTAAATGAATGAAATTAGTAGTTAATCATACTCAAACATATTCAACCATAGTCAATTATGGTTAATTACAGCTAATAATGTTTAACCATTTTCAACCATCATCA